>JASFAX010002934.1:0-44184 GCA_030737875.1 Allium sativum | reverse complement strand
GAGATTCCAGATACGAAAAATACAGTGAACTGAACGACACTCTGAGCAACATATACATGGATACAGGAGCTGCCACCTCATATCCAAGGCCTTCCAAGAGGGAGCCAATGCTAGCACAATGCAACTCCGGAAGATATTGCATATTTCATGACATGGACGGTCATAACACCGATGACTGCAGACATTTGCGAGACCTAATCGAAGATCGGGTCAGGCGAGGAGAACTACCCGAGTACGTCATTCAACCTACATCGCCCACACCTGCGCCACCACCACCGACTCCCCGGAGAGGGAACAATCCCGGATCGAGCAATCGTGGGATTATCATTAACTTATCCCACTCAGCGGATCTCTTCAGTTTGATGGACTCCAGTCCATAGTTCATGTTTTTAGGTTTTTAGGCGACTTCTCGCCCTACTTTGTTTTCCCTGCATGTAATAAGATCCGTCACATCAGCCCACATGCGTGGAACCGACTTGTGGTCTCCAGTCGTGTCCGGAAAACGACCGCTGCATTTTCATGAATTAGTAATAAGCACTGAGCTCCAGCTCCCAACTGGATCCGTCCAGTACGAACATGAGCTCCGGCTCCCAACTGGATCTGTCCAGTAAAAATAAATTCTCATGTGCTTTTCCTTGGTCGTCTTACTCCGGTACGGCCGTCTTGGAACCTCATGTGCTTTTCCTTGGTCGTCTTACTCCGGTAAGGCCGTCTTGAAACTTTCATGGCATTTCCTTGGTCGTCTTACTCCGATAAGGCCGTCTTGGAACCCCTCTAACATCTCCTCGGATGGTTTACTCCGGTAAGGCCATCTAGGATATATTCTTGCATTGTTTGTTTTATCTTATTGCAGGTACAAATTCTTGGTCTTTTTGGATTTCTCTGGCCTTAATACGATCCCGTGTGATCGTCGGTTTTCTGGCCTTAATACGATCCGGCGTGATCATCGCATTCTGGACTTGGATTTCTCATATTATCCAGAACACATCTTCCTTCAACCAACAAGATATGTTCTGGGGGGAAAACCGTTGACACATTTTTTGGAAAAAGCTGTCACACATGGAATTCCTGAATGATAACATGCCCAAGCGGTGGAAACAACGTCAGAAGACATTGAGAGATTTGGTCAAAATCGCATCCTCAACATAAACAGACCCGAAACTCCTATCCGACGACCTATTTTGGGCCCGAAAATAGCGATTATGGAGCTAAGCTCCCTAAATTTTGTAGATCTCTGAGTTAGCTTCAGTTTGAGCTTTGGTTTGGCTCAATCGGACTTACGGTTTGACAGTTATGCCCATTTCCGTGAATGGGTGTAATCTAGAATCGAAGACTCAGAACCATCGCACCGGATCGCTCCCATCGGCTCGCCCACTATTGGATCCGCCCTCGGATCGCACACCTGCATCAAGATCCGATCCGTACTGCGCCACCTTCAGCGCCCGAGCACCACAACCGGATCGGCTCGCCCTGTCTCCTCACGATCAGATCCTATGAACACGAACCGACCTTCAAACCTGCTGATACGCGCACTGTTTTGACTTGTTCCCAAGGCTATTTATGCTCCTACTTTCTTGGATCGCCTGCCACGTACCCCATCACGATCCGGTCAACCCAGAAGATCTCCTATAGCTATAAATACACCATTGGAAGGCATTCTCAAGGACTTTTGGGCCACTCTTCTTCACTGCTTCCACCATTACTGAAGTGCAAGGACTTTGCATTTTCCTACAGTCAAATTCTTCTCTTTTCTACACAATTAACACGTGGATTACGTGTATAAACCCTTGTAATCTCAATTAACACAAAGATTGTGTGATTGCATGTAACTGATTCTTGTAATCTGTCAGTATAACAATAAGATTATAAAGTGGACGTAGGCTACATCTACAGCCGAACCACTATAAAACCTCATGTGTCTGCTCTTTATTTACTCTTTTCTGCATTCTGTGATATGTGATCTGCATTTGGGTGTTAATGCCAATTTTTGATCTAACATTTTGGCGCGCCAGGTGGGGGCACACGACAACTTCAACTTCTGCTTGGATTTTTTGGCTATTGGATAAATGGCAATCAAAAGGATGAAGACAGGAACTTCCAAACATGCTGATGATGCTGACGCTGAAGACACAAGGAACGAGGCAAGCCAGGACGCTTCCTCTCATGAAGATCCTTCTGCATACTTGACCATAGACGAGATGGATGGAGTTCTCGCTGAACAGAGAGATCAGATGGCACGGCAAGACGATCTCCTCCAGAAACAACAGGAAATGATCAACCAATTCTTCGCTTGGATGGATGGAAGGCCGATCAATGCTCAAGCCATTGGGGACGGAGCCACTGAAGCGGCTCACACAGGCCACCACGATCAGATCGGGTCGGGCCCAGCGACCCTCGACCCGCCAGCACTAGTACTCGTGGGCAACCCACTCCTTATTGCAAATGCACAACAACCTACTTGAGCTCAGGATCATATAGACACCGGATTGCGAGCTCCTGCTCCTCAACCGCATCAAACGGTTCGTGATCTACCTCAAGTACCCAGTCGGATCGCCTCCCTGCTTCACGATCCAGCCTCACGAGCTGGACTTCACGCACCTACCTCACGATCCGTCCCCCTCGAACCGGGTCGGGTCGCCCCCCTCGATCCACGATCCGCGACCCCCAAGCGACAGCTCATCAACTTCCATCTTCTCCTGCACTCAATGCTGGGGGCACCGGCTCTGATCTTGGCAACTTGCAACAACTTTTTGAGGGCGATCGGCTCGCCAATCTCATTCAACGCCTATCGAGAGGCCGCACTTACTAGAATGACGTGGATGACGTCAATCACAATCCGTTCACTCAGGAAATCAGGAATTCCCGCAATCCCCCGGGATTCAAACTTCCACAACGGGAGCCTTACAACGGTAGGACAGATCCTACCGTGCATCTTATGCATTACAAACGACATATGGAAGTTCAATTGGAATCGGAAAACGTTATGGCTAAATGTTCTTCCCTCTTTCTGACTGATATAGCAGCCATGTGGATTCGGCAGCTAGAAACAGAATCGATCAGCAGTTTGAACATGTTCGTTGCACGCTCCATTGAACAATTTCGTGTCCACATCGCACGACCCAAGAATGTCATGTCACTCACTACAATAAAGCAGAGGCCCAAAGAAACTATGCGTTCATTCCTGGAAATATTCAACATTGCAGCAACATCAGTTGATCGCCCTGGACCATCGATGGTACTGATGGCAGTAGTATCCGGCGTTCTAGATAACTCGGAGTTCAAAAAGTCTTTGTATAGAGATCCACCGCGAAACCTCAGCGAATTCTACCTTGAAGCAGATAGATTCCTGCAGGAAGAAGATGCAACTTCTGAGAAACGCACTCTCGACGTCAACATGCTTGGAAATGGAGAACCGCCCAATCCTGGAAAAGGCAATGACAAGTGTAAAGGAAAGACCCCTGCTACAATTGATCGTAATGCTACACCCCGGAGAGGGTCCAGATACGATAAATACACTGAACTGAACGACACTCTGAGCAACATATACGTGGATACAGGAGGTGCCGCCTTATATCCAAGGCAACCTAAGAGGGAGCCAACGCTAGCACAACGCATCTCCGGAAGACATTGCATATTTCATGACATGGACGGTCATAACACCGATGACTGCAGACATTTGCGAGACCTTATCGAGGATCGGGTCAGGCGAGGAGAACTACCCGAGTACGTCATTCAACCAACAGCGCCCACATCTGCGCTACCACCACCGACTCCCCGGAGTGGGAACGATCCCGGATCGAGCAATCGCGGTCTTATCATTAACTGATCCCACTCAGCGGATCTCTTCAGTTTGCTGGACCCCAGCCCATAGTTCATGTTTTTAGGCGACTTCTCGCCCTCCTTTGTTTTCCTTGCATGTAATAAGATCCATCACATCAGCCCACACGCGCGGAACCGACTTGTGGTCTTCAGTCGTGTCCGGCAAACGACCGTTGCATTTTCATGAATTAGTAATAAGCATTAAGCTCCGGTTCCCAACTGGATCTGTCCAGTATAAACATGAGCTCCGGCTCCCAACTGGATCCGTCCAGTATAAATAAATTCTCATGTGCTTTTCCTTGGTCGTCTTACTCTGGTAAGGCCGTCTTGGAACTTTCATTGCATTTCCTTGGTCTTCTTACTCCGATAAGACGTCGTGGAACCCCTCTAACATCTCCTCGGATGGTTTACTCTGGTAAGGCCATCTAGGAAATATTCTTGCATTGTCTGTTTTATCTTATTGCACGTACAAATTCCTGGTCTTCTTGGATTTCTTGGCCTTAATACGATCCCGTGTGATCGTCGGTTTTCTGGCCTTAATACGATCCGGCGTGATCGTCCCATTCTGGACTTGGATTTCTCAGATTATCCAGAACACATCTTCCTTCAACCAGCAAGAAATGTTCTGGGGGGCAAACATGTTGACACATTTTTTGGCAAAAGTTGTCACACATGAAATTCCTGAATGATAACATGCCCAAGCGGTGGAAACAGCGTCAGAAGACATTGAGAGATTTGGTCAAAATCGCATCCTCAACATAAACAGGCCCGAAACTCCTATCAGACGACATCTTTTGGGCCCGAAAACAGCGATTACAAAGTAAATCTCCGTAACATTTGTAGATCTCTGAGTTAGATTCAGTTTGAGCTTTGGTTTGGCTCAATCAGACTTATGGTTTGAAAGTTATGCCCATTTCTGTGAATGAGTGTAATCTAGCATCGAAGACCCAGAACCATCGCACAATATCGCTCCCATCGGCTCGCCCACGATTGGATCGCCCCCTCGGATCGCACTCTGCATCACGATCCGATCCGTACTGCGTCACCTTCAGCGCCCGAGCACCACGACCGGATCGGCTCGCCCCGTCTCCTCACGATCCGATCCTATGAACACGAACCGACCTTCAGACCTGCTGATATGTGCGCTGTTTTGGCCTATTCTCAAGGCTATTTATGCTTCTACTTTCTTGGATCGCCTGCCACGTACCCCATCATGATCCGGTCAACCCAGAAGCTCTCCTATAGCTATAAATGCACCATTCGAAGGCATTTTCAAGGACTTTTGGGCCATTCTTCTTCACTGCTTCCACCATTACTGAAGTGCAAGGACTTTGCATTTTCCTACAGTCAAATTCTTCTCTTTTCTACATAAGTAACACGTGAATTACATGTATAAACCCTTGTAATCTTAGTTAACACACGGATTGTGTGCCTGCATGTAACTGATTCTTGTAATCTGTCAGTATAACAATAAGATTATAAAGTGGACGTAGGCTACATCTACAGCCGAACCACTATAAAACCTCGTGTGTCTTCTCTTTATTTACTCTTTTTTGCATTCTGTGATCTGTGATCTACATTTGGGTGTTAGTGCCAATTTTTCGTCTAACATTTTGGAGCGTCAAGTAGGGGGCACACGACAACTTCAACTTCTGCATGGATTTTTTTGGCTACTGGATAAATGGAAATCAAAAGGAAGAAGACAGGAACTCCCGCACATGCTGATGATGCTGACGCTGAAGATACAAGGAATGAGGCAAGCCAGGAATCTTCCTCTCATGAAGATCCTTCTGCATACTTGACCAAAAATGAGATGGATGGAGTTCTCGTTGAACTGAGAGATCAGATGGCACGGCAAGACGATCTCCTCCAGAAATAATAGGAAATGATCAACCAATTCTTCGCTCGGATGGATGGAAGGCGGAGCAATGGTCAAGCCATTGGGGACGTAGCCACTGAAGCGGCTCGCACAGACCACCACGATCAGATCGGGTCGGGCCCAGCGACCCTCGACGCGCCAGCACTAGTACTAGGGGGCAACCCACTCCCTATTGCAAATGCACAGTAAACTACTTCAGCTCAGGATCATATAGACACCGGATTGCGAGCTCCTGCTCCTCAACAGTATCAACCGGTTCGTGATCTACCTCCAGGACCTAGTTGGATCGCCCCCCCCCCCCCCCCCCCGCTTCACGATCTGGCCTCACGAGCTGGACTTAACGAACCTATCTCACGAACCGTCCCCCTCGAACTGGCTACGGTCGCCCCCCTCGATCCACGATCCGCGAGCCGCGATCCCTAGGAGAAAGCTCACCAACTTCCATCTTCTCCTGCACTCAATGCTGGGGGCAACGGATCTGATCTTGGGAACTTGCAACAACTTTTTGAGGGAAATCGGCTCGCCAATCTCATTCAACGCCTATCGAGAGGCCGCACTTACGAAAACGACGTGGATGACATCAATCACAATCCGTTCACTTAGGAAATCAGGAATTCCCGTAATCTCCCGGATTTCATACTTCCACAACTGGAGCCTTACAACGGTAGGACAGATCCTACCGTGCATCTCATGCGTTACAAACGGCATATGGAAGATCAAATGGCATCGGAAAACGTTATGGCTAAATGATTTCCCCTCTTTCTGACTGATATAGTGGCCATGTGGATTCGGTAGCTATAAACAGAATAGATCAGCAGTTGGAACATGTTGGTTGCATGCTTCATTGAACAGTTTCGTGTCCACATCGCATGACCCAAGAACGTCATGTCACTCACTACAATAAAGCAGAGGCCCAGAGAAACTCTGCGTTCATTCCTGGAAAGATTCAACATTGTAGCAGCATCAGTTGATCGCCCTGAACCATCGATGGTACTGATGGCAGCAGTATCCGACGTTCTAGATAACTCGGAGTTCAAAAAGTCTTTGTATATAGATCCACCGCGAAACCTCTTGGAATTCTACCTTGAAGCAAATAGATTCCCGCGGGAAGAAGATGCAACTTCTGAGAAACGCACTCTCGACGTCAACATGCTCGGAGATGGAGAACTGCCTAATCCTGGAAAAGGAAATGACAAGGGTAAAGGAAAGACCCCGGCTACAATTGATCATAATGCTACACCCCGGAGAGGGTGGCGATACGACAAATACACTGAACTGAACGACACTCTGAGTAACATATACGTGGATACAGGAGGTGCCGCCTCATATCCAAGGCCTCCCAAGTGGGAGCCAATGCTAGCACAACGCAAATCCGGAAGGCGGTGCATATTTCATGACATGGACGGTCATAACACCGATGACAGCAGACATTTGCGAGACCTTATCGAGGATCGGGTCTGGCGAGGAGAACTACCCGAGTACGTCATTCAACCAACAGCGTCCACACCTGCGCTACCACCGCTAACTCCCCTGAGAGGGAACGATCCCGGATCGAGCAATCACGGGCTTATCATTAACTTATCCCACTCAGTGGATCTCTTCAGTTTGCTGGACTCTAGTCCATAGTTTATGTTTTTAGGTTTTTAGGCGACTTCTCGCCCTCCTTCGTTTTCCCTGCATGTAATAAGAGCCGTCACATCAGCCGACACGCGCGGAACCGACTTGTGGTCTCCAGTCATGTCCGGCGAACGACCGCTGCATTTTCATGAATTAGTAATAAGCATTGAGCTCCGGTTCCCAACTGGATCTGTCCAGTACAAACATGAGCTCTGGCTCCTAACTGGATCCGTCCAGTATAAATAAATTCTCATGTGCTTTTCCTTAGTCGTCTTACTCCGGTAAGGCCGTCTTGGAACCTCATGTGCTTTTCCTTGGTCGTCTTACTCCGGTAAGGCCATCTTGGAACTTTCATGGCATTTTCTTGGTCGTCTTACTCCGATAAGGCCGTCTTGGAACCCCTCTAACATTTCCTCGGATGGTTTACTCCGGTAAGGCCATCTTGAAAATATTCTTGCATTGGTTGTTTTATCTTATTGCAGGTACAAATTCCTGGTCTTCTTGGATTTCTCTGGCCTTAATACGATCCCGTGTGATCGTCAGTTTTCTGGACTTAATACGATCCGACGTGATCGTCGCATTCTGGACTTGGATTTCTCAGACAATCCTTAAAACATCTTCCTTCAACTGGCAAGATATGTTCTGGGGGCAAACGTGTTGACACATTTTTTGTCAAAAGCTGTCACACATAGAATTCCTAAATGATAACATTCCCAAGCGGTGGAAACAACGTCAGAAGACATTGAGAGATTTGGTCAAAATCGCATGCTCAATATAAACAGGCCCGACACTCCTATCAGACGACGTATTTTGGGCCCGAAAACAGCGATTACGGAGCTAACCTTCTTTATTTTTGTAGATCTCTTAGTTAGCTTCAGTTTGAGCTTCGTTTTGGCTCAATCGGACTTACGGTTTGAAAGTTATGCCCATTTCCGTGAATGGGTGTAATCTAGCATCGAAGACTCAGAACCATCGCACCGGATTGCTCCCATCGGCTCGCCCACGATTGGATTTCCCCCTCGGATCGCACTCCTACATCACGATTCGATCCGTACTGCGTCACCTACAGCGCCCGAGCACCACGACCGGATCGGCTCACCCTGTCTCCTCACGATCCGATCCCATGAACACGAACCGACCTTCAGACCTGCTGATACGCACACTGTTTTGACCTGTTCTCAAGTCTAATTATGCTCCTACTTTCTTGGATCGCCTGCCACGTACCCATCACGATCCGGTAAACCCAGAAGCTCTCCTACAGCTATAAATACACCATTCGAAGGCATTTTCAAGGACTTTTGGGCCATTGTTCTTCACTGCTTCCACCATTACTGAAGTGCAAGGACTTTGCATTTTCCTACAGTCAATTTCTTCTCTTTTCTACACAATTAACACGTGGGTTACGTGTATAAACCCTTGTAATCTCAATTAACACACGGATTGTGTGCCTGCATGTAACTGATTCTTGTAATCTGTCAGTATAACAATAAGATTATAAAGTGGACGTAGGCTACATCTACAACCGAACCACAATAAAACCTCGTGTGTCTCCTCTTTATTTACTCTTTTCTGCATTCTGTGATCTGCATTTGGGTGTTAGTGCCAATTTTTGGTCTAACATTTTGGCGCGCCAGGTAGGGGGCACACGACAACTTCAACTTCTGCTTGGATTTTTTGGCTATTGGATAAATGGCAATTAAAAGGAAGAAGACAGGAACTTCCGCACATGCTGATGATGCTGACGCTGAAGACACAAGGAACGAGGCAAGCCTAGAACCTTCCTCTCATGAAGAACCTTATGCATACTTGACCAGAGACGAGATGGATATAGTTCCCACTGAACTGAGAGATCAGATGGCAGGGCAAGACGATCTCCGTCAGAAACAATAGGAAATGATCAACCAATTCTTCGATCGGATGGATGGAAGGCCGAGCAATGCTCAAGCAAATGGGGACGGAGCCACTGAAGCGGCTCGCATAGGCCACCATGATCAGATCGGGTCCGGAAAACAACCCACTCCCTATTGCAAATGCACAGCAATCTACTTCAGCTTAGGATCATATAGACACCGGATTGCGAGCTCATGCTCCTCAACAGCATCAAACGGTTCATGATCTACCTCCAGGACCCAGTCGGATCGCCCCCCTACTTCACGATCCAGCCTCATGAGCTGGACTTCACGAACCTACCTCGTGAACCGTCCCCCTCGAACCGGGTCGGGTCGCCCCCCTCGATCCACGATCCGCGAGCCGCGATCCCCAGGCGACAGCACACCAACTTCCACCTTCTCCTACACTCAATGCTGGGGGCACCGGATCTGATCTTGGCAACTTGCAACTACTTTTTGATGGCAATCGGCTCGCCAATCTCATTCAACGCCTATCGAGAAGCCACACTTACTCGAATGACGTGGATGACGTTAATCACAATCTGTTCACTCAGGAAATCAGGAATTCCCGCAATCCCCGGATTTCAAACTTCCACAACTGGAGCCTTACAATGGTAGAACAGATCCTACCGTGCATCTCATGCGTTACAAACGGCATATGGAAGTTCAATTGACATCGGAAAATGTTATGACTAAATGTTTTCCCCTCTTTCTAACTGATATAGCAGCCATGTGGATTCGGCAGCTAGAAACAGAATCGATCAGCAGTTGGAACATGTTGGTTGCACGCTTCATTGAAAAATTTTGTGTCCACATCGCACGGCCCAAGAACGTCATGTCACTCACTACAATAAAGCAGGGGCCCAGAGAAACTCTACGTTCATTCCTAGAAAGATTCAACATTACAGCAGCATCAGTTGATCACCCTGAACCATTGATGGTACTGATGGCAGCAGTATCCGGCGTTCTAGATAACTCGGTGTTCAAAAAGTCTTTGTATAGAGATCCACCGCGAAACCTCAGCGAATTCGACCTTGAAGCAGATAGATTCCTGCGGGAAGAAGATGCAACTTCTGAGAAACGCACACTCGACGTCAACATGCTCAGAGATGGAGAACCGCCCAATCCTCGAAAAGGAAATGACAAGGGTAAAGGAAAGACCCCTGCTACAATTGATCGTAATGCTACACCCCGGACAGGGTCCAGATACGACAAATACACTGAACTGAACGACACTCTGAGCAACATATACGTGGATACAGGAGGTGCCGCCTCATATCCAAGGCCTACGAAGAGGTAGCCAACGCTAGCACAAAGCAACTCCGGAAGACATTGCATATTTCATGACATGGACGGTCATAACACCGATGACTGCAGACATTTGCGAGACCTTATCGAGGATTGGGTCAGGTGAGGAGAACTACCCGAGTACGTCATTCAACCAACAACGCCCACACTTGCACTACCACCACCGACTCCCCGGAGAGGGAACGATCCCGGATCGAGCAATCGCGGGCTTATCATTAACTGATCCCAATCAGCGGATCTCTTCAGTGTGCTGGAATCCAGTCCATAGTTCATGTTTCCAGATTTTTAGGCGACTTCTCGCCCTCCTTTTTTTTCCCTGCATGTAATAAGAGCCGTCACATCAGCCCACACGCGCGGAACCGACTTGTGGTCTCCAGTCGTGTCCGGCAAACGATCGCTGCATTTTCATGAATTAGTATTAAGCATTGAGCTTCGGCTCCCTACTGGATCCGTCCGGTACGAACATGAGCTCCGGCTCCCAACTAGATCCGTCCAGTGTAAATGAATTCTCATGTGCTTTTCCTTGGTCGTCTTACTCCGGTGAGGCCATCTTGGAACCTCATGTGCTTTTCCTTGGTCGTCTTACTCCGGTAAGTCCGTCTTGAAACTTTCATGGCATTTCCTTAGTCGTCTTACTCCGATAAGGCCGTCTTGGAACCCCTCTAACATCTCCTCGGATGGTTTACTCCGATAAGGCCATCTAGGAAATATTCTTGCATTGTTTGTTTTATCTTATTGCAGGTAAAAATTCCTGGTCTTATTGGGTTTTCTGGTCTTAATACGATCCCGTGTGATCGTCGGTTTTCTGGCCTTGATACGATCCGGCGTGATCGTCGCATTCTAGACTTGGATTTCTCAGATTATCCATAACACATTTTCCTTCAACCAGCAAGATATGTTCTGGGGGGCAAACGTGTTGACACTTTTTTTGGCAAAAGCTGTCACACATGGAATTCCTGAATGATAACATGTCCAAGCGGTGGTAACAACGTCAGAAGACATTGAGAGATTTGGTCAAAATCGCATCCTTAACATAAACAGGCCCGAAACTCCTATCAGACGACCTCTTTTGGGCCCGAAAACAGCGATTACGGAGCAGTACTCTGTAACCTTTGTATATCTCTGAGTTAGCTTCAGTTTGAGCTTCGGCTTGGCTCAATTGGACTTACGGTTTGAAAGTTATGCCTATTTCCATGAATGGGTGTAATCTAGCATCGAAGACTCAGAACCATCGCACCGGATCGCTCTCATCAGCTCGCCCACAATTGGGTCTCCTACTCGGATCACACTCCTGCATCGTGATCCGATCCGTACTGCATCACCTTCAGCGCCCGAGCACCAGACCGGATCGGCTCGCCCTGTCTCCTCACGATCCGATCCCATGAACACGAACCGACCTTCAGACCTGCTGATACGCGCACTGTTTTGACTTGTTCTCAAGGCTATTTATGCTCCTACTTTCTTGGATCGCCTGCCATGTACCCCATCACGATCCGGTCAACCCAGAAGCTCTCCTATAGCTATAAATGCACCATTCGAAGGCATTTTCAAGAACTTTTGGCCCATTCTTCTGCACTGCTTCCACTATTACTGAAGTGCAAGGACTTTGCATTTTCCTACAGTCAAATTCTTCTCTTTTCTACACAATTAACACGTGGATTACGTGTATAAACCCTTGTAATCTCAATTAACACACGGATTGTGTGCCTGCATGTAACTGATTCTTGTAATCTGTTAGTATAACAATAAGATTATAAAGTGGACGTAGGTTACATCTACAACCGAACCACTATAAAACCTCGTGTGTCTCCTCTTTATTTACTCTTTTCTACATTCTGTGATCTATGATCTGCATTTGGGTGTTAGTGCCAATTTTTGGTCTAACATTTTGGCGCGCCAGGTAGGGGGCACAAGACAACTTCAACTTCTGCTTGGATTTTTTTGGCTATTGGATAAATGGCAATTAAAAGGAAGAAGACAGGAACTTCCGCACATGCTGATGATGCTGACGCTGAAGACACAAGGAACGAGGCAAGCCTAGAACCTTCCTCTCATGAAGAACCTTATGCATACTTGACCAGAGACGAGATGGATGGAGTTCCCGCTGAACTGAGAGATCAGATGACAGGGCAAGACGATCTCCTTCAGAAACAACAGGAAATGATCAACCAATTCTTCGATCGGATGGATGGAAGGCAGAGCAATGCTCAAGCCATTGGGGACGAAGCCACTGAAGCGGCTCGCATAGGCCACCATGATCAGATCGGGTCCGGAAAACAACCCACTCCCTATTGCAAATGCACAACAATTTACTTCAGCTTAGGATCATATAGACACCGGATTGCGAGCTCATACTCCTCAACAGCATCAAACGGTTCATGATCTACCTCCAGGACCCAGTCGGATCGCCCCCCTACTTCACGATCCAGCCTCATGAGCTGGACTTCATGAACCTACCTCGTGAACCGTCCTCCTCGAACCGGGTCGGGTCGCCCCCTCAATCCATGATCCGCGAGCCGCGATCCCCAGGCGACAGCTCACCAACTTCCACCTTCTCCTACACACAATGCTGGGGGCACCGGATCTGATCTTGGCAAATTGCAACTACTTTTTGATGGCAATCGGCTCGCCAATCTCATTCAACGCCTATCGAGAGGCCACACTTACTCGAACGACGTGGATGACGTCAATCACAATCTGTTCACTCAGGAAATCAGGAATTCCCGCAATCCCCGGATTTCAAACTTCCACAACTGGAGCCTTACAATGGTAGAACAGATCCTACCGTGCATCTAATGCGTTACAAACGGCATATGGAAGTTCAATTGACATCGGAAAATGTTATGACTAAATGTTTTCCCCTCTTTCTGACTGATATAGCAGCCATGTGGATTCGGCAGCTAGAAACAGAATCGATCAGCAGTTGGAACATGTTGGTTGCACGCTTCATTGAACAATTTTGTGTCCACATCGCACGGCCCAAGAACGTCATGTCACTCACTATAATAAAGCAGGGGCCCAGAGAAACTCTACGTTCATTCCTAGAAAGATTCAGCATTACAGCAGCATCAGTTGATCACCCTGAACCATTGATGGTACTGATGGCAGCAGTATCCGGCGTTCTAGATAACTCGGTGTTCAAAAAGTCTTTGTATAGAGATCCACCGCGAAACCTCAGCGAATTCGACCTTGAAGCAGATAGATTCCTGCGGGAAGAAGATGCAACTTCTGAGAAATGCACTCTCGACGTCAACATGCTCAGAGATGGAGAACCGCCCAATCCTCGAAAAGGAAATGACAAGGGTAAAGGAAAGACCCCTGCTACAATTGATCGTAATGCTACACCCTGGACAGGGTCCAGATACGACAAATACACTGAACTGAACGACACTCTGAGCAACATATACGTGGATACAGGAGGTGCCGCCTCATATCCATGGCCTCCGAAGAGGGAGCCAACGCTAGCACAAAGCAACTCCGGAAGACATTGCATATTTCATGACATGGACGGTCATAACACCGATGACTGCAGACATTTGCGAGACCTTAACGAGGATTGGGTTAGGTGAGGAGAACTACCCGAGTACGTCATTCAACCAACAACGCCCACACCTGCACTACCACCACCGACTCCCCTGAGAGGGAACGATCCCGGATCGTGGAATCGCGGGCTTATCATTAACCGATCCCAATCAGCGGATCTATTCAGTGTGCTGGACTCCAGTCCATAGTTCATGCTTCCAGATTTTTAGGCGACTTCTCGCCCTCCTTTGTTTTCCCTGCATGTAATAAGAGCCGTCACATCAGCCCACACGCGAGGAACCGACTTGTGGTCTCCAGTCGTGTCCGGCAAACGAGCGCTGCATTTTCATGAATTAGTAATAAGCATTGAGCTCCGGCTCCCAACTGGATCCGTCCAGTACGAACATGAGCTCCGACTCCCAACTAGATCCGTCCAGTGTAAATGAATTCTCATGTGCTTTTCCTTGGTCGTCTTACTCCGGTGAGGCCATCTTGGAACCTCATGTGCTTTTCCTTGGTCGTCTTACTCCGGTAAGGCCGTCTTGAAACTTTCATGGCATTTCCTTAGTCGTCTTACTCCGATAAGGCCGTCTTGGAACCCCTCTAACATCTCCTCGGATGGTTTACTCCGGTAAGGCCATCTAGGAAATATTCTTGCATTGTTTGTTTTATCTTATTGCAGGTAAAAATTCCTGGTCTTATTGGGTTTTTCTGGCCTTGATACGATCCCGTGTGATCGTCAGTTTTCTGGCCTTGATACGATCCGGCGTGATCGTCGCATTCTAGACTTGGATTTCTCAGATTATCCATAACACATTTTCCTTTAACCAGCAAGATATGTTCTGGGGGGCAAACGTGTTGACACTTTTTTTGGCAAAAGCTGTCACACATGGAATTCCTGAATGATAACATGTCTAAGCGGTGGTAACAACGTCAGAAGACATTGAGAGATTTGGTCAAAATCGCCTCCTTAACATAAACAGGCCCGAAACTCCTATCAGACGACCTCTTTTGGGCCCGAAAACAGCGATTACGGAGCACTACTCTGTAACCTTTGTATATCTCTGAGTTAGCTTCAGTTTGAGCTTCGGCTTGGCTCAATCGGACTTACGGTTTGAAAGTTATGCCCATTTCCATGAATGGGTGTAATCTATCATCGAAGACTTAGAACCATCGCACCAGATCGCTCTCATCAGCTCGCCCACAATTGGGTCTCCTACTCGGATCACACTCCTGCATCATGATCCGATCCGTACTGCGTCACCTTCAGCGCCCGAGCACCAGACCGGATCGGCTCGCCCTGTCTCCTCACGATCCGATCCCATGAACATGAACCGACCTTCAGACCTGCTGATACACGCACTGTTTTGACCTGTTCTCAAGGCTATTTATGCTCCTACTTTCTTGGATCGCCTGCCATGTACCCCATCACGATCCGGTCAACCCAGAAGCTCTCCTATAGCTTTAAATGCACCATTCGAAGGCATTTTCAAGGACTTTTGGGCCATTCTTCTACACTGCTTCAACCATTACTGAAGTGCAAGGACTTTGCATTTTCCTACAGTCAAATTCTTCTCTTTTCTACACAATTAACACGTGGATTACGTGTATAAACCCTTGTAATCTCAATTAATACACGGATTGTGTGCCTTCATGTAACTGATTCTTTTAATCTGTCAGTATAACAATAAGATTATAAAGTGGACGTAGGCTACATCTACAGCCGAACCACTATAAAACCTCATGTGTCTCCTCTTTATTTACTGTTTTCTGCATTCTGTGATCTGTGGTCTGCATTTGGGTGTTAGTGCCAATTTTTGGTCTAACATTTTGGTGCGCCAGGTAGGGGGTACACGACAACTTCAATTTCTGCTTGGAGTTTTTTGGCTATTGGATAAATGGCAATCAAAAGGATGAAGACAGGAACTTCCGCACATGCTGATGATGCTGACGCTGAAGACACAAGGAACGAGGCAAGCCAGGAAGCTTCCTCTCATGAAGATCCTTCTGCATACTTGACAAGAGACGAGATGGATGGAGTTCTCGTTGAACTGAGAGATCAGATGGCACAGCAAGACGATCTCCTCCAGAAACAACAGGAAATGATCAACCAATTCTTCGCTCGGATTGATGGAAGGCCGAGCAATGCTCAAGCCATTGGGGACGGAGCCACTGAAGCGGCTTACACAGGACACCACGATCTGATCGGGTCGGGCCCAACGACCCTCGACCCGCCAGCACCAGTACTCGAGGGCAACCCACTCCCTATTGCAAATGTACAGCAACCTACTTCAGCTCAGGATCATATAGACACCGGATTGCGAGATCCTGCTCCTCAACAGCATCAAACGGTTCATGATCTACCTCCAGGACCCAGTCGGATCTCCCCCCTGCTTCACGATCCGGCCTCACGAGCTGGAATTCACGAACCTACCTCACGAACCGTCCCCCTCGAACCGGGTCGGGTCACCCCCCCTCGATCCACGATCCGCGAGCCGTGATCCCCAGGCGATAGCTCGCCAACTTCCATCGTCTCCTGCACTCAATGCTGGGGGCACCGGATCTGATCTTGGCAACTTGCAACAACTTTTTTAGGGTGATCGACTCGTTAATCTCTTTCAACGCCTATCGAGAGGCCGCACTTACCAGAAAGACGTGGATGACGTCAATCACAACCCGTTCACTCAGGAAATCAGGAATTCCCGCAATCCCCTGGATTTCAAACTTCCACAACTGGAGCCTTACAACGGTAGGACAGATCCTACCATGCATCTCATGCGTTAAAAACGGCATATGGAAGTCCAAATTGCATCGGAAAACATTATGGCTAAATTTTTCCCCTCTTTCTGACTGATATAGCAGCCATGTGGATTCAGCAGCTAGAAACAGAATCGATCAGAAGTGGGAACATGTTGGTTGCACGCTTCATTGAACAATTTCGTGTCCACATCGCATGACCCAAGAGCGTCATGTCACTCACTACAATAAAGCAGAGGCCCAGAGAAACTCTACGTTCATTCCTGGAAAGATTCAACATTGCAGCAGCATCAGTTGATCGCCCTGAACCATCGATGGTACTGATGGCAACTGTATCCGGCGTTCTAGATAACTTGGAGTTCAAAAAGTCTTTGTACAGAGATCCACCGCGAAACCTCAGCGAATTCTACCTTGAAGCAGATAGATCCCTGCAGGAAGAAGATGCAACTTCTGAGGAACGTACTCTCGACGTCAACATGCTCGGAGATGGAGAACCGCCCAATCCTGGAAAAGGCAATGACAAGGGTAAAGGAAAGACCCCTGCTATAATTGATCGTAATGATACACCTCGGAGAGGGTCCAGATACGACAAATACACTGAACTGAACGACACTCTGAGCAACATATACGTGGATACAGGAGGTGCCGCCTCATATCCAAGGGCTCCCAAGAGGGAGCCAACTCTAGCACAACGCAACTCCGGAAGACATTGCATATTTCATGACATGGATGGTCATAACATCGATGACTTCAGACATTTGCGAGACCTTATAGAGGATTGGGTCAGGCGAGGAGAACCACCCGAGTACGTCATTCAACCAATAGCGTCCACACCTGCGCTACCACCACAGACTCCCCGGAGAGGGAACGATCCCGGATCGAGCAATCGCGGGCTTATGATTAACTGATCCCACTCAGTGGATCTCTTCAGTTTGCTGGACTCAAGACCTTAGTTCATGTTTTTAGGTTTTTAGGCGACTTCTCGCCCTCCTTTGTTTTCCCTGCATGTAATAAGAGCCATCACATCAGCTCATACACACGGAACCGACTTGTGGTTTCAGTCATGTCCGGCAAATGACCGCTGATTATTCATGAATTATTAATAAGCATTGAGCTCCGGCTCCCAACTGGATCCGTCCAGTACAAACATGAGCTCTGGCTCCCAAATGTACCCGTCCAGTACAAATAAATTCTCATGTGCTTTTCCTTGGTCGTCTTACTCCGGTAAGGCCGTCTTGGAACTTCATATGCTTTTCCTTGGTCGTCTTACTCCGGTAAGGACGTCTTGGAACTTTCATGGCATTTTCTTGGTCGTTTTACTCCGATAAGGCCGTCTTGGAACCCCTCTAACATCTCCTCGGATGGTTTACTCCAGTAAGGCCATCTAGGAAATATTATTACATTGTTTGTTTTATCTTATTGCATTTACAAATTCCTAGTCTTCTTGGATTTCTCTGGCCTTAATATGATCCCGTGTCATCGTCGGTTTTCTGGCCTTAATACGACCCGGCGTGATCGTCGCACTCTGGACTTGGATTTCTCAGATTATCCAGAACACTTCTTCCTTCAACCAGCAAGTTATGTTCTAGGGGCAAACGTGTTGACACATTTTTTGGCAAAAGCTATTACACATGGAATTCCTGAATGATAACATGCACAAGCGATGGAAACAACGTCAGAAGACATTAAGAGATTTGGTCAAAATCGCATCCTCAACATAAACAGGCCCGAAACTCCTATCAGACGACCTCTTTTGGGCCAGAAAACAGCGATTACGAAGCCAAGCCCTGTAAGTTTTGCAGATCTCTGAGTTAGCTTCAGTTTGAGCTTCGGTTTGGCTCAATCGGACTTACGGTTTGAAAGTTATGCCCATTTCCATGAATGGGTGTAATCTAGCATCAAAGACTCAGAACCATCGCACCAGATCGCTCCCATCGGCTCGCCCACGATTGGATCGCCCCCTCGGATCGCACTCCTGATCCGATTCGTACTGCGTCACCTTCAGCGCCCGAGCATCACGACTGGATCGGCTCGCCCTGTCTCGTCACGATCCGATCCCATGAACACGAACCGAACTTCAGACCTATTGATACGCGCACTGTTTTGACCTGTTCTCAAGGCTATTTATGCTCCTGCCACATACCCCATCATGATCCAGTCAATTCAGAAGGTCTCCTATAGTTATAACTACACAGTTCGAAGGCATTTCAAGGACTTTTGGGCCATTCTTCTTCACTGCTTCCACCATTACTGAAGTGCAAGGACTTTGCATTTACCTACAGTCAAATTCTTCTCTTTTCTACACAATTAACACGTGGATTACGTGTATAAACCCTTGTAATCTCAATTAACACACGGATTGTGTTCCTGCATGTAACTGATTCTTGTAATCTGTCAGTATAACAATAAGATTATAAAGTGGACGTAGGCTACATCTACAGCCGAACCACTATAAAACCTCGTGTGTCTCCTCTTTATTTACTCTTTTCTGTATTCTGTGATCTGCATTTGGGTGTTAGTGCCAATTTTTGGTCTAACATTTTGGCGCGCCAGGTGGGGGCACACGACAACTTCAACTTCAGCTAGGAATTTTTTGGCTATTGGATAAATGGCAATCAAAAGGAAGAAGACAGGAACTTTCGCACATGCTGATGATGCTGATGTTGAAGACACAAGGAACGAGGCAAGCCAGGAAGCTTCTTCTCATGAAAGATCCTCCTGCATACTTGACCAGAGATGAGATGGATGAAGTTCTCATTGAACTGAGAGATCAGATGGCACGGCAAGATGATCTCCTCCAGAAACAACAGGAAATGATCAACCAATTCTTCGCTCATATGGATGGAAGGCCGAGCAATGCTCAAGCCATTAGGGACGGAGCCACTGAAGCGGCTCACACAGGCCACCACGATCAAATCGGGTCGGGCCCAGTGACCCTCGACCCGCCAGCACCAGTACTCGGGGGCAACCCACTCCCTATTGCAAATGCACAACAACCTACTTCAGCTCAGGATCATATAGACAACGGATTGTGAGCTCCTGCTCCTCAACAGCATCAAACGGTTCGTGATCTACCTCCAGGACCCAGTCAGATCGCCCCCCTACTTCACGATCCGGCCTCATGAGCTGGACTTCACGAACCTACCTCATGAACTGTCCCCCCGAACCGGGTCGGGTGGCCCCCCTCGATCCACGATCCGCGATCCCCAGGCGACAGTTCACCAACTTCCATCTTCTCCTGCACTCAATGCTGGGGGCACCGGATCTGATCTTGGCAACTTGCAACAACCTTTTGAGGGCGATCGGCTCGCCAATCTCATTCAATGCCTATCGAGAGGCCGCACTTACCAAAACGACGTAGATGACGTCAATCACAACTCGTTCACTCAGGAAATCAGGAATTCCCGCAATCCCCCGGATTTCAAACTTCCACAACTAGAGCCTTACAACGGTAGGACAGATCCTACCGTGCATCTCATGCGTTACAAACGGCATATGGAAGTTCTAATGGCATCGGAAAACGTTATGGCTAAATGTTTTCCCCTCTTTCTGACTGATATAGCAGCCATGTGGATTCGGCATCTAGAAACAGAATCGATCGGCAGTTGGAACATGTTGGTTGCACGCTTCATTGAACAATTTCGTGTCCACATCGCACGACCCAAGAACGTCATGTCACTCACGACAATAAAGCAGAGACCCAGAGAAACTCTGCGTTCATTCCTGGAAAGATTCAACATTGCAGCAGCATCAGTTGATCGCCCTGAACCATCGATGGTACTGATGGCAGCAGTATCCGACATTCTAGATAACTCGGAGTTCAAAAAAATATCGACCCTCGACCCGCCAATACCAGTACTCGGGGGCAACCCACTCCCTATTGCAAATGCACAACAACCTACTTCAGCTCAGGATCATATAGACACCGGATTGCGAGCTCCTGCTCCTCAACAACATCAAACGGTTCATGATATACCTCCAGGACCCAATCGGATCGCCTCCCTGCTTCACGATCCGGCCTCACGAGTTGGACTTCACGAAACAACCTCACGAACCGTCCCCCTCAAATCGGGTCAGGTCGGCCCCTTGATCCACGATCCGCGAGCCGCGAACCCAAGGCGATAGCTCACCAACTTCCATCTTCTCCGGCACTCAATGCTGGGGGCACCAGATCTGATCTTGGCAACTTGCAACAACTTTTTGAGGGTGATCGGCTCGCCAATCTCATTCAACGCCTATCGAGAGGCCGAACTTACCAGAACGACGTGGATAACGTCAATCACAATCCGTTCACTCATGAAATCAGGAATTCCCGCAATCCCCGGATTTCAAACTTCCACAACTGGAGCCTTACAACGGTAGGACAGATCCTACCGTGCATCTCATGCGTTACAAACAGCATATGGAAGTTCAAATGGCATCGGAAAACGTTATGGCTAAATATTTTCCCCTCTTTCTGACTGATATAGCAGCCATGTGGATTCGACAGCTAGAAACAGAATCGATCAGCAGTTGAAACATGTTGGTTGCATGCTTTATTGAACAATTTCGTGTCCACATCGCACGACCCAAGAACGTCATGTCACTCACTACAATAAAGCAGAGGCCCAGAAAAACTCTGCGCTCATTCCAGGAAAGATTCAACATTGCAGCAGCATCAGTTGATCACCCTGAACCATCGATGGTACTGGTGGCAGTAGTATCCGACGTTCTAGATAACTCGGAGTTCAAAAAGTGTTTGTATAGAGATCCACCGCGAAACCTCAGCGAATTCTACCTTGAAGCAGATAGATTCCTGCTGGAAGAAGATGCAACTTCTAAGAAACGCACTCTCGACATCAACATGCTCGGAGATGGAGAACCGCCCAATCCTGGAAAAGGCAATGACAAGGTTAAAGGAAAGACCCCCGCTGCAATTGATCGTAATGCTACACCCTGGAGAGGGTCCAGATACAACAAATACACTGAACTGAATGACACTCTGAGCAACATATACGTGGATATAGGAGGTGCCGCCTCATATCCAAGGCTTCCCAAGAGGGAGCCAACGCTAGCACAACGCAACTCCGAAAGACATTGCATATTTCATGACATGGACGGTCATAAAACCGATGACTGCAGACATTTGCGAGACCTTATCGAGGATCGGGTCAGGCGAGGAGAACTACCCGAGTACGTCATTCAAACAACAGCGCCCACACCTGCGCTACCACCACCGAATCCCCGGAGAGGGAACGATCCCGGATAGAGCAATCGCAGGCTTATCATTAACTGATCCCACTCAACGGATCTTTTTAGTTTGTTGGACTCCAGTCCATAGTTCATGTTTTTAGGATTTTAGGCGACTTCTCGCCCTCCTTTGCTTTCCCTGCATGTAATAAGAGCCGTCACATCAGCCCACATACGTGGAACTGACTTGTTGTCTCCAGTCGTGTCCGGCAAACGACCGCTGCATTTTCATGAATTAGTAATAAGCATTGAGCTCCGGCTCCCAACTGGATCTGTCCAGTACAAACATGAGCTCCGGCTCCCAACTGGATCCGTCCAGTATAAATAAATTCTCATGTGCTTTTCCTTGGTCTTCTTACTCCGGTAAGACCGTCTTGGAAACTCATGTGCTTTTCCTTGGTCGTCTTACTTCGGTAAGGCCGTCTTGGAACTTTCATGGCATTTCCTTCGTCGTCTTACTCCGATAAGGCCGTCTTGGAACCCCTCTAACATCTCCTCAGACGGTTTACTCCGGTAAGGCCATCTAGGAAATATTCTTGCATTGTTTGTTTTATCTTATTGCAGGTACAAATTCCTGGTCATCTTGGATTTCTCTGGCCTTAATACGATCCCGTGTGATCGTCGGTTTTCTGGCCTTAATACGATCCGGCGTGATCGTCGCATTCTGGACTTGGATTTCTCAGATTATCCAGAACACATCTTCCTTTAACCAGCAAGATATGTTCTGGGGGGCAAACGTGTTGACACATTTTTTGGTAGAAGCTGTCACACATGGAATTCCTGAATGATAACATGCCCAAGCGGTGGAAACAACGTCAGAGTACATTGACAGATTTGGTCAAAATCGCATCCTCAACATAAACAGGACCGAAACTCCTATCAGATGACCTCTTTTGGGCCCGAAAATAGCGATTATGGAGCTAAGCTCGATAACTTTTGTAGATCTCTGAGTTAGTTCAGTTTGAGTTTCAGTTTGCCTCAATCGGACTTACGGTTCGAAAGTTATGCCCATTTCCGTGAATGGGTGTAATCTAGCATCGAAGACTTAGAACCATCGCACCGGATCGCTCCCATCGGCTCGCCCACGATTGGATCGCCCCCTCGGATTGGGGTACTGCATCACGATCTGATCCGTACTGCGTCAACTTCAGCGCCCAAGCACCACAACCGGATCGGCTCGCCCTGTCTCCTCACGATCTGATCCCATGAACACGAACCGACCTTCAGACCTGCTGATACGTTCACTGTTTTGACCTGTTCTCAAGGCTATTTATGCTCCTACTTTCTTGGATCGCCTGCCACATACCCCATCACGATCCGGTCAACCCAGAAGCTCTCCTATAGCTATAGTTACACCATTCGAAGGCATTTTCAAGGACTTTTGGGCCATTCTTCTTCACTCCTTCCACCATTACTGAAGTGCTAGGACTTTGCATTTTCCTACAGTCAAATTCTTCTCTATTCTACACAATTAACACGTGGATTACGTGTATAAACCCTAGTAATCTCAATTAACACACGGATTGTGTGCCTGCATGTAACTGATTCTTGTAATCTGTCAGTATAACAATAAGATTATAAAGTGGACGCAGGCTACATCTACAGCCGAACCAATATAAAACCTCGTGTGTCTCCTCTTTATTTACTCTTTTCTACATTTTGTGATCTGCATTTGGGTGTTAGTGCCAATTTTTGGTCTAACATTTTGGTGCACCAGGTAGGGGGCATACGATAACTTCAACTTTTGCTTGGATTTTTTGGCTATTGGATAAATGGCAATCAAAAGGAAGAAGACAGGAACTTCCGCACATGCTGATGATGCTGACGCTGAAGACACAGGGAACGAGGCAAGCCAGGAAGCTTCCTCTCATGAAGATCCTTCTGCATACTTTACCAGAGACGAGATGGATGGAGTTCTCGCTGAACTGAGAGATCAAATGGCACGGCCATACGTTCTCTTCCAAAAACAACAGGAAATGATCAACCAGTTCTTCTCTCGGATGGATGGAAGGCCGAGCAATGCTCAAGCCATTAGGGACGGAGCCACTGAAGCGGCTCGCACGGGCCACCACGATCAGATCGGATCGGGCCCAGCGACCCTCGGCCCGCCAGCACCAGTACTCGAGGGCAACCCACTCCCTATTGCAAATGCACGACAACCTGCTTCAGCTCTGGATCATATAGACATCGGATTGCGAGCTCCTGCTACTCAACAACATCAAACAGTTCGTGATCTACCTCCAGGACCCAGTCGGATCGCCCCCCTGATTCACGATCCGGCCTCACGAGCTGGACTTCACGAACCTACCTCACGAACCGTCCCCCTCGAACCGGGTCAGGTCGCCCCCCTCGATCCACGATCCGCAATCCGCAGGCGACAGCTCACCAACTTCCATCTTCTCCTACACTCAATGCTGGGGGCACCGGCTCTGATCTTGGCAACTTGCAACAACTTTTTGAGGAAGATCGGCTCGCCAATCTCATTTAATGCCTGTCGAGAGGCTGCACTTACCAGAACGACGTGGATGACGTCAATCACAACCCGTTCACTCAGGAAATCAGAAATTCCCGCAATTCCCCGGATTTCAAACTTCCACAACTGGAGCCTTACAATGGTAGGACAGATCCTACCGTGCATCTCATGTGTTACAAACGGCATATGGAAGTTCAAATAGCATCAGAAAACATTATGGCTAAATGTTTTCCCCTCTTTCTGACTGATATAGAAGCCATGTGGATTCGTCAACTAAAAACAGAATCGATCAACAGTTGGAACATGTTGGTTGCACGCTTCATCGAACAATTTCGTGTCCACATCGCACGACCCAAGAACATCATGTCACTCACTACTATAAAGCGGAGGCCCAGAGAAACTCTGCGTTCATCCCTGGAAAGATTCAACATTGCAGCAGCATCAGTTGATCGCCCTGAATCATCGATGGTATTGATGGCAGCAGTATCCAGCGTTCTAGATAACTCGGAGTTCAAAAAGTCTTTGTATAGAGATCCACCTAGAAACCTCAGCGAATTCTACCTTGAAGCAGATAGATTCCTGCGGGAAGAAGATGCAACTTCTGAGAAACGCACTCTCGACGTCAACATGCTCGGAGATGGAGAACCGCCCAATCCTGGGAAAGGCAATGACAACGGTAAAGGAAAGACCCCTGCTGCAATTGATCGTAATGCTACACTCCAGAGAGGGTCCAGATACGACAAATACACTGAACTAAACGACACTCTGAGCAGCATATAGGTGGATACAGGAGGTGCCGCCTCATATCTAAGGCCTCCCAAGAGGGAGCCAATGCTTGCACAACGCAACTCCGGAAGACATTGCATATTTCATGACATGGACGGTCATAACACCGATGACAGCAGACATTTGCGAGACCTTATCGAGGATCGGGTCAGGCGAGGAGAACTACCCGAGTACGTCATTCAACCAACAACGCCCACCCCTGCGCTATCACCACCGACTCCCCGGAGAGGGAACGATCCTGGATCGAGCAATCGCGGGCTTATCATTAACTGATCCCACTCAGCGGATCTCTTCAGTTTGCTGGACTCCAGTCCATGGTTCATGGTTTTAGGTTTTTAGGCGATTTCTCGCCCTCCTTTGTTTTCCCTGCATGTAATAAGAGCTATCACTTCAGCCCACACGCGCGGAACCGACTTGTGGTCTCCAGTCATGTCTGGCAAACGACTGTTGCATTTTCATGAATTAGTAATAAGCATTGAGCTCCGGCTCCCAACTGGATCCGTCCAGTACAAACATGAGCTCCGGCTCCCAACTGGATCCGTCCAGTATAAATAAATTCTCATGTGCTTTTCCTTGGTCGTCTTACTCCGGTAAGGCCGTCTTGGAACCTCATGTGCTTTTCCTTGGTCGTCTTACTCCGGTAAGGCCGTCTTGGAACTTTCATGGCATTTCCTTGGTCGTCTTACTCCGATAAGGCCGTCTTGGAACCCCTTTAACTTCTCCTCGGATGGTTTACTCTGGCAAGGCCATCTAGGAAATATTCTTGCATTGTTTGTTTTATCTTATTGCAGGTACAAATTCCTGGACTTCTTGGATTTCTCTGGCCTTAATACGAACCCGTATGATCGTCGGTTATCTGGCCTTAATACGATCCGGCGTGATCGTCGCATTCTGGATTTGGATTGCTCAGATTATCCATAACACATCTTCCTTCAACCAACAATATATGTTCTGGGGGGCAAACGTGTTGACACATTTTTTGGCAAAAGCTGTCACACATGGAATTCCTGAATGATAACATGCCCAAGCGGTGGAAACAATTTCAGAAGGCATTGAGAGATCTGGTCAAAATCGCATCCTCAATATAAACAGGCCCGAAACTCCTATCAGATGACCTCTTTTGGGCCCGAGAACAATGAATGCAGAGCCGTGCTCCATAACTTTTGTAGATCTCTGAGTTTGCTTCAGTTTGAGCTTCGGTTTGGCTCAATCGGACTTACGGTTTGAATGTTATGCCCATTTCCGTGAATGGGTGTAATCTAGCATCGAAGATTCAGAACCATCGCACCGAATCACTCCCACAGGCTCGCCCACGATTGGAACACCTCCTCGGATAGCACTCCTGAATCACGATCCGATCCGTACTGCGTCACCTTCAGCGCCCGAGCACCACGACCGGATCGGCTTGCCCTATCTCCTCACGATCCGATCCCATGAACACGAACCGAACTTCAGACCTGCTGATACGCGCACTATTTTGACCTGTTCTCAATCCTATTTATGCTCCTACTTTCTTGGATCGCCCGCCACGTACCCCATCACGATCCGGTCAACCCAGAAGCTCTCCTATAACTACAAATACACCATTCGAAGGCATTTTCAGGGACTTTTGGGCCATTCTTCTTCACTGCTTCCATCATTACTAAAGTGCAAGGACTTTGCACTTTTCCTACCGTCAAGGTTTTCTCTTTTCTACCCAATTAACACGTGGATTACGTGTATAAACCATTGTAATCTCAATTAATACACGGATTGTGTGCTTGCATGTAACTGATTCTTGTAATCTGTCAGTATAACAATAAGATTATAAAGTGGACGTAGGCTACATCTACAGCCGAACCACTATAAAACCTCGTGTATCTCCTCTTTATTTACTCTTTTCTGCATTCTGTGATCTGTGATCTGCATTTGGGTGTTAGTGCCAATTTTTGGTCTAACATTTTGGCGTGCTAGGTAGGGGGCACACGACAACTTCAACTTCTGCTTTGATTTTTTGGCTATTGGATAAATGACATTCAAAAGGAAGAAGACATGAACTTCCGCACATGCTGATGATGCTGACGCTGAAGGCACAAGGAACGAGGCAAGTCAGGAAGCTTCCTCTGAAGATCCTTCTGCATACTTGACCAAAGACGAGATGGATGGAGTTCTCGCTGAACTGAGAGATCAGATGGCACGACAAGACGATCTCCGCCAGAAACAACAGGAAACGATCAACCAATTCTTCGCTCGGATGGATGGAAGGCTGAGCAATGCTCAAGCAATTGGGAATGGAGCCACTGAAGCGGCTCGCTCAGGCCACCACGATCAGATCGGGTCGGGTCCAGCGACCCTCGACCCGCCAGCACCAGTACTCGGGGGCAACCCACTCTCTATTGCAAATGCACAACAACCTACTTCAGCTCAGGATCATATAGACACCGGACTGCGAGCTCCTACTCCTCAACAGCATCAAACGGTTTGTGATCTACCTCCAAGACCCAGTCGGATCGCCCCCCTACTTCACGATCCGACCTCACGAGCTGGACTTCACGAACCAACTTCACGAACCGTCCCCCTCGAACCGAGTAAGGTCGCCCCCCTCGATCCACGATCCGCGAGCCGCGATCCCCAGGCGATAGCTCACCAACTTCCATCTTCTCCTGCACTCAATGCTGGGGGCACCGACTTTAATCTTGGCAACTTGCAACAACTTTTTGAGGGCGATCGGCTCGCCAATCTCATTCAACGCCTATCGAGAGGTCGCACTTACCAGAATGACGTGGATGACGTCAATCACAACCCGTTCACTCAGGAAATTATGAATTCCCGAAATCCACCGGATTTCAAACTTCCACAACTGGAGCCTTACAACGGTAGGACAGATCCTACCGTGCATCTCACGCATTACAAACGGAATATGGAAGTTTAAATGGCATCGGAAAACGTTATGGCTAAATGTTTTCCCCTCTTTCTGACTGATATAGCAGCCATGTGGATTCGGCAGCTAGAAACAGAATCGATCAGCAGTTGGAACATGTTGGTTGCACACTTCATTGAACAATTTCGTGTCCACATCACACGACCCAAGAACGTCATTTCACTTACTACAATAAAGCAGAGGCCCAGAGAAACTCTGCGTTCATTCATGTAAAGATTCAACATTGCAGCAACATCAGTTGATCGCCCTGAACCATCGATGGTACTGATGGCAGCAGTATCCAGCGTTCTCGATAACTCGTAGTTCAAAAAGTCTTTGTATAGAGATCCACCGCGAAACCTCAGCGAATTCTACCTTGAAGCAGATAGATTCCTGCAGGAAGAAGACGCAACTTCAGAGAAACGCACTCTTGACGTCAACATGCTCGGAGATGGAGAACCGCCTAATCTTGGAAAAGGCAATGACAAGGGTAAAGGAAAGACCCCTGCTACAATTGATTGTAATGCTACACCCCGGAGACGGTCCAGATATGACAAATACACTGAACTGAACGACACTCTGAGCAACATATACGTAGATACAGGAGGTGTCGCCTCATATCCAAGGCCTCCCAAGAGGTAGCCAACGCTAGCACAATGCAACTCCGGAAGACATTGCATATTTCATGATATGAACGGTCATAACACCGATGACTGCAGACATTAGCGAGACCTTATCGAGGATCGGGTCAGGCGAGGAGAACTACTCGAGTACGACATTCAACCAACAGCACCCACACCTGCGCTACCACCACCGACTCCCTGGAGAGGGAACGATCCCGGACCGAGCAATCGCGGGCTTATCATTAACTGATCCCACTTAGCGGATCTCTTCAGTTTGCTGGACTCCAGTCCATAGTTCTTGTTTTTAGGTTTTTAGTTGACTTCTCGCCCTCCTTTATTTTCCCTGCATGTAATAAGAGCCGTCACATCAGCCCACACACGCGGAACCGACTTGTGGTCTCCAGTCGTGTCCGGCAAATGACCGCTGCCATTTCATGAATTAGTAATATGCATTGAGCTCCGGCTCCCAACTGGATCCGTCCAGTACAAACATGAGCTCCGGCTCCCAACTGGATCCATCCAATATAAATAAATTTTCATGAGCTTTTCCTTGGTCGTCTTACTCCGGTAAGGCCGTCTTGGAACTTCATGTGCTTTTCCTTGGTCGTCTTACTTTGGTAAGGCCGTCTTGGAACTTTCATGGCATTTCCTTGGTCGTCTTACTCCGATAAGGTCGTCTTGGAACCCCTCTAACACCTCCTCGGATGGTTTACTCCGGTAAGGCCATCTAGGAAATATTCTTGCATTGTTTGTTTTATCTTATTGCAGGTACAAATTCCTGGTCTACTTGGATTTCTCTGGCCTTAATACGATCCCGTGTTATTGTCGGTTTTCTAGCCTTAATACGATCTGGCGTGATCGTCGCATTCTGGACTTGGATTTCTCAGATTATCCATAACACATCTTCCTTCAACCAGCAAGATATGTTCTGGGGGGCAAACGTGTTGACATATTTTTTGGCAAAAGCTGTCACACATGAAATTCTTGAATGATAACATGCCCAAGCGGTGGAAATAACGTTAGAAGACATTGAGAGATTTGGTCAAAATCACATTCTCAACATAAACAGGCCCAAAACTCCTATCAGACCACCTCTTTTGGGCCCGAAAACAGCGATTACGGAGCCAAGCTCCGTATCTTTTGTAGATCTCTGAGTTAGGTTCAGTTTGAGCTTCGGTTTGGCTCAATCGGACTTACGGGTTGAAAGTTATGCCCATTTCCGTGAATGCGTATAATCTAGCATCGAAGACTCAGAACCATTGCACCGGATCGCTCCCATCGGCTCGCCCACGATTGGATCACCCCCTCGGATCACACTCCTGCATCACGATCAGATCCGCACTGTGTCACCTTCACCGCCCGAGTATCACGACCGGATCGGCTCGCCCTGTCTCCTCACGATCCGATCCCATGAACACGAACCAACCTTCAGACCTGCTGATACGCGCACTGTTTTGACCTGTTCTCAAGGCTATTTATGCTCCTACTTTCTTGGAATGCCTGCCACGTACCCCATCACGATCCGGTCAACCCAGAAGCTCTCCTACAGCTATAAATACACCATTCGAAGGCATTTTCAAGGACTTTTGGGCCATTCTTTTTCACTGTTTCCACCATTACTGAAGTGCAAGGACTTTGCACTTTCCTACAGTCAAATTCTTTTCTTTTCTACACAATAAACACGTGGATTACGTGTATAAACCCTTGTAATCTCAATTAACACGCGGATTGTGTGCCTGCATGTAACTGATTCTTGTAATCTGTCAGTATAACAATAAGATTATAAAGTGGACATAGGCTACATCTACAGCCGAACCAATATAAAACCTCGTGTGTCTCCTCTTTATTTACTCTTTTCTGCATTCTGTGATCTGTGATCTCCATTTGGGTGTTAGTGCCAATTTTTGGTCTAACATTTTGGCGCGCCAGGTAGGGGGCACACGACAACTTCAACTTCAGCTTGGATTTTTTGGCTATTGGATAAATGGCAATCAAAAGGAAGAAGACAGGAACTTCCACACATGCTGATGATGCTGACGCTGAAGACACAAGGAACGAGGCAAGCCAGGAAGCTTCCTCTCATGAAGATCCTTCTGCATACTTGACCAGAGACGAGATGGATGGAGTTCTCGCTGAAATGAGAGATCAGAAGGCATGGCAAGACAATCTCCTCTAGAAACAACTGGAAATGATCAACCAATTCTTCGTTCGGATGGATGGAAGGCCAAGCAATGCTCAAGCCATTGGGGACGGAGCCACTGAAGCAGCTCGCACAGGCCACCACGATCAGATCGGGTCGGGCCCAGCGACCCTCGACCCGCCATCACTAGTACTCGGGGGCAACCCACTCCCTATTGCAAATGCACAACAATCTACTTCAGCTCGGGATCATATAGACACCGGATTGCGAACTCCTGCTCCTCAACAGCATCAAACAGTTCACGATCCGTCCTCACGAGCTGGACTTCACGAACCTTCCCCCTCGAACCGGGTCGGGTTGCCCCCCTCGATCCACGAACCGCGAGCTGTGATCCCCGGGCGACAGCTCACCAACTTCCATCTTCTCCTGCACTTAATGCTGGGGGGACCGGACCTGATCTTGGAAACTTGCAACAACTTTTTGAGGGCGATCGGCTCGCCAATCTCATTCAATGCCTATCGAGAGGCCGCACTTACCAGAATGACGTGGATGACGTCAATCACAACCCGTTCACTTAGGAAATCAGGAATTCCCGCAATCCCCCGGATTTCAAACTTCCATAACTGGAGCCTTACAACGGTAGGACAGATCCTACCATGCATCTCATTCGCTACAAACGGCATATGGAAATTCAAATGGCATCGGAAAACGTTATGGCTAAATGTTTTCCCCTCTTTCTGACTGATATTGCAGCCATGTGGATTCGGCAGCTAGAAAAAGAATCGATCAGTAGTTGGAACATGTTGGTTGCACGCTTCATTGAACAATTTCGTGTCCACATCGCACGACCCAAGAGCATCATGTCACTCACTACAATAAAGCAGAGGCCCAGAGAAACTTTGCATTCATTCCTGGAAAGATTCAGCATTGCAGCAGCATCAGTTGATCGCCCTGAACCATCGATGGTACTGATGGCAGCAGTATCCGGCGTTCTAGATAACTCGGAGTTCAAAAAGTCTTTGTATAGAGATCCACCGCGAAACCTCAGCGAATTCTACCTTGAAGCAGATAGATTCCTGCGGGAAGAAGATGAACTTCTGAGAAACGCACTCTCGACGTCAATATGCTCGGAGATGGAGAACCGCCCAATCCTGGAAAAGGCAATGACAAGGATAAAGGAAAGACCCCTGCTACAATTGATCGTAATGCTACACCCCGGAGACGGTCCAGATACGACAAATACACTGAATTGAACGACACTCTGAGCAACATATATGCGGACACAGGAGGTGCCGCCTCATATCCAAGGCCTCCCAAAAGGGGCCAACGCTAGCACAACGCAACTCCGGAAGACATTGCATATTTCATGGCATGGACGGTCATAACACCGATGACTGCAGACATTTGCGAGACCTTATCGAGGATCGGGTCCGGCGAGGAGAACTACCCGAATACGTCATTCAACCAACAACGCCCACACCTACGCTACCACCACCGACTCCCCGGAGAGGGAACGATCTCGGATCGAGCAATCGCGGGATTATCATTAACTGATCCCACTCAGCGGATCTCTTCAGTTTGCTGGACTCCAGTCCATAGTTCATGTTTTTAGGTTTTTAGGCGACTTCTCGCCCTCCTTTGTTTTACCTGCATGTAATAGGAGCCGTCACATCAGCCCACATGCGCGGAACTGACTTGTGGTCTCCAGTCGTGTTAGGCAAACGACCGCTGCATTTTCATGAATTAGTAATAAGCGTTGAGCTCCGGCTCCCAACTGGATCCGTCCAGTACAAACACGAGCTCCGGCTCCCAACTGGATTCGTCCAGTATAAATAAATTCTTTTGTGCTTTTCCTTGGTCGTCTTACTCCGGTAAGGCCGTCTTGGAATCTCATGTGCTTTTCCTTGGTCGTCTTAATCCGATAAGGCCGTCTTGGAACTTTCATGGCATTTCCTTTGTCATCTTACTCCGATAAGGCCGTCTTGGAACCCCTCTAACGTCTCCTCGGATGGTTTACTCCGGTAAGGCCATCTAGGAAATATTCTTGCATTGTTTGTTTTATCTTATTGCAGGTACAAATTCCTAATCTTTTTGGATTTCTTTGGCCTTAATACGATCCCGTGTGATCGTCGGTTTTCTGGCCTTAATACGATCCGGCGTGATCGTCGCATTCTGGACTTGGATTTCTCAGATTATCCATAACACATCTTCCTTCAATCAGCAAGATATGTTCTGGGGGGGCAAACGAGTTTACATATTTTTTGGCCAAAGCTGTCACACATGGAATTCCTGAATGATAACATGCCCAAGCGGTGGAAACAACGTCAGAAGACATTGAGAGATTTGGTCAAAATTGCATCCTCAACATAAACAGACCCGAAACTCCTATCAAACGACCTCTTTTGGGCCAGAAAACAGCGATTACGAAGCCAAGCTCCATAAGTTTTGTAGATCTCTGAGTTAGCTTCAGTTTGAGCTTTGGTTTGGCTCAATCGGACTTACGGTTTGAAAGTTATGCCCATTTCCATGAATGAGTGTAATCTAGCATCAAAGACTCAGAACCATCGCACCAGATCGCTCCCATCGGCTCGCCCACGATTGGATCGCCCCCTCGGATCGCACTCCTGCATAACGACCCGATCTGTACTGCGTCACCTTCAACGCTCGAGCACCACGACCGTATCGGCTCGCCCTGTCTCCTCACGATCCGAACCCATGGACACGAACCGACCTTCAGACCTGCAGATACGTGCACGGTTTTGACCTGTTCTCAACGCTATTTATGCTGCTACTTTCTTGGATCGCCTACCACGTACCCCATCACGATCCGGTCAACCCAGAAGCCCTCTACAGCTATAAATATGCCATTCGAAGGAATTTTCAAGGACTTTTGGGCCCTTCTTCTTCACTGCTTCCACCATTACTGAAGTGCAAGGACTTTGCATTTTCCTACAGTCAAATTCTTCTCTTTTCTACATAATTAACAAGTGGATTACGTGTATAAACCCTTGTAATCTCAATTAACACAGGGATTGTGTGCCTGCATGTAACTGATTCTTGTAATCTGTCAGTATAACAATAAGATTATAAAGTGGACGTAGGCTACATCTACAACCGAACCACTAAAAAACCTCGTGTGTATCCTCTTTATTTACTCTTTTCTGCATTCTGTGATATGTGATCTGCATTTGGGTGTTAGTGCCAATTTTTGGTCTAACATTTTGGCACGACAGGTAAGGGGCACACGACAACTTCAACTTCTGCTTGGATTTTTTGGCTATTGGATAAATGGCAATCAAAAGGAAGAAGACAAGAACTTCCGCACATGCTGATGATGCTGACGCTGAAGACACAAGGAAGAGGCAAGCCAGGAAGCTTCCTCTCATGAAGATCCTTCTGCATACTTGACCAGAGACGAGATGGATGGAGTTCTCGCTGAACTGAGAGATCAGATGGCATGGCAATACGATCTCCTCCAGAAACAACAGGAAATGATCAACCAATTCTTCGCTCGGATGGATGGAAGGCCGAGCAATGCTCAAGCCATTGGGGATGGAGCCACGAAAGCGGGTCGCACAGGCCACCACGATTAGATCGGGTCGGGCCCAGCGACCCTCGACCCGCCAGCACCAGTACTCGGGGGCAACCCACTCCTTATTGCAAATGCACAGCAACCTACTTCTGCTCAGGATCATATAGACACCAGATTGCGAGCTCCTTCTCCTCAACAGCATCAAACGGTTCGTGATCTACCTCCAGGACCCAATCGGATCGCCCCCTGCTTCACGATCCGGCCTCACGAGCTGGACTTCACGAACCTACCTCACAAACTATCCCCCTCAAACTGGGTCGGGTTGCCCCACTCGATCCATGATCCGCGAGCCGTGATCCCCAGGCGACAGCTCACCAACTTCCATCTTCTCCTGCACTCAATGCTGGGGGCACCGGCTCTGATCTTGGCAACTTGCAACAACTTTTTGAGGGCGATCGGCTCGCCAATCTCATTCAACGCCTATCAAGAGGCCGCACTTACCAAAACGACGTGGATGACGTCAATCACAACCCGTTCACTCAGGAAATCAGGAATTCCCGCAATCCCCCGGATTTCAAACATCCACAACTGGAGCCTTACAACGGTAGGACAGATCCTGCCGTGCATCTCATGCGTTACAAATGGCATATGGAAGTTCAAATGGCATCGGAAAATGTTATGGCTAAATGTTTTCCCCTCTTTCTGACTGATATAGCATCCATGTGGATTCGGCAGCTAGAAACAGAATCAATCAGCAGTTGGAACATGTTGGTTGCACGCTTCATTGAACAATTTCGTGTCCACATCGCACAACCCAAGAACGTCATGTCACTCACTACAATAAAGCAGAGGCCCAGAGAAACTCTGCATTCATTCCTGGATTCAACATTGCAGCAACATCAGTTGATCGCCCTGAACCATCGATGGTACTGATGGCAGCATTATCCGGCGTTCTAGATAACTCGAAGTTCAAAAAGTCTTTATATAGAGATCCACCGCGAAACCTCAGCGAGTTCTACCTTGAAGCAGATAGATTCCCGCGGGAAGAAGATGCAACTTCTGAGAAACGCACTCTCGACGTCAACATGCTCGGAGATGGAGAACCGCCCAATCCTGGAAAAGGCAATGACAACGGTAAAGGAAAGACCCCTGCTACAATTGATCGTAATGCTACACCCCGGAGAGGGTCCAGATATGACAAATACACTGAACTGAACATCACTCTGAGCAACATATACGTGGATATAGGAGGTGCCGACTCATATCTAAGGCCTCCCAAGAGGGAGCCAATGCTTGCACAACGCAACTCTGGAAGACATTGCATATTTCATGACATGGACGGTCATAACACCGATGACTGCAGACATTTGCGAGACCTTATCGAGGATCGGGTCAGGTGAGGAGAACTACCCGAGTACGCCATTCAACCAACAGCGCCCACAACTGCGCTACCACCACCGACTCCTCGGAGAGGGAATGATCCCGGATCGAGCAATCGCGGGCTTATCATTAACTGATCCCACTCAGCGGATCTCTTCAGTTTGCTAGACTCCAGTCCATAGTTCATGTTTTTAGGTTCTTAGGCGACTTCTCGCCCTCCTTTGTTTTCCCTACATGTAATAAGAGTCGTCACATCAGCCCACATGCGCGGAACCGACTTGTGGTCTCCAGTCGTGACTGGCAAACGACCGCTGCATTTTCATGAATTAGTAATAAGCATTGAGCTCTGGCTCCCAACTGGATCCGTCCAGTACAAACATGAGCTCCGGCTCCCAACTGGATCCATCCAGTATAAATAAATTCTCATGTGCTTTTCCTTGGTTGTCTTACTACGGTAAGGCCGTCTTGGAAACTCATGTGCTTTTGCTAGGTCGTCTTACTTCGGTAAGGCCGTCTTGGAACTTTCATGGCATTTCCTTGGTCGTCTTACTCCGATAAGGCCGTCTTGGAACCCCTCTAACATCTCCTCGGATGGTTTACTCCGGTAAGGCCATCTAGGAAATATTCTTGCATTGTTTGTTTTATCTTATTGCAGGTACAAATTCTTGGTCTTCTTGGATTTCTCTGGCCTTAATACGATCCCATGTGATCGTCGGTTTTCTGGCCTTAATACGATCCGGCGTGATCGTCGCATTCTGGACTTGGATTTCTCAGATTATCCATAACACATCTTCCTTCAACCAGCAAGATATGTTCTGGGGGGCAAATGTGTTGACACATTTTTTGGCAAAAGCTGTCACACATGGAATTCCTGAATGATAACATGCCCAAGCGGTGGAAACAACGTCAGAAGACATTAAGAGATTTGGTCAAAATCGCATCCTCAACATAAACAGGCCCGAAACTCCTATCAGACGACCTCTTTTGGGCCCGAAAACAGCGATTACGGAGCTGAGCTTTGTAACTTTTGTAGATCTCTGAGTTATCTTAGTTTGAGCTTCGGTTTGGCTCAACCGGACTTATGGTTTGAAAGTTTTGCCTATTTCCGTGAATGGGTGTAACCTAGCATCGAAGACTCAGAACCATCGCACCGGATCGCTCCCATCGGCTCGCCCACGATTGGATCGCCCACTCGGATCGCACTCTTGCATCACGACCCGATCTGTACTGCGTCACCTTCAGCGCCCGAGCACCACGACTGGATCGGCTCGCCATGTCTCCTCACGATCCGATCCCATGAACACAAACCGACCTTCAGACCTGCTGATACGCACACTGTTTTGACCTGTTCTCAAGGCTATTTATGCTCCTACTTTCTTGGATCGCCTGCCACGTACCCCATCACGATCCGGTCAACCCAGAAGCTCTCCTATAGCTATAAATACACCATTCGAAGGCATTTTCAAGGACTTTTGGGCCATTCTTCTTCACTGCTTCCACCATTACTGAAGTACAAGGACTTTGCATTTTCCTACAGTCAAATTCTTCTCTTTTCTACACAATTAACACGTGGATTACGTGTATAAACCCTTGTAATCTTAATTAACACACGGATTGTGTGCCTGCATGTAACTGATTCTTGTAATCTGTCAGTATAACAATAAAATTATAAAGTGGACGTAGGCTACATCTACAGCCGAACCACTATAAAACCTCGTGTATCTCCTCTTTATTTACTCTTTTCTGCATTCTGTGATATGTGATCTGCATTAGGGTGTTAGTGCCAATTTTTGGTCTAACACTCATAAAGTAAGAAATATCACTTGGGTAGGTGCATCTTATCTATTGATCACATATTTATCCTCCAATTATTTGTATGTACAATTCATTTGCTAGTATTAATATCATAATGTTTCAAAATGAAAATTATTTAATGTGGCAGTGTTTCTCAATATTGAAGGGGAGGATAAAAGTGGTATAATGCCATTTTGGTTTCCACGATTAAATATTTATTAACATGCATATTGATACAAAAATTAAGCAATTTGAATCATTTAACATATCCTTAATAAATTTGCTCAAGTATAATTTGAAATCCTTGAAGGATCAAAATATATAGACCATAACTGAAGTGTAAAAAAAAATTAGTTTGAAATATTTTTCGCGTATGTAACAAACGACAAAGAAAATAAGGTGGATGGTCTAGAAAATCATTTAAGGGTACTTCAACGGTGAGTTATGACAAGCTTCTCAAATAAGGAATTAAATCCCCTATACCCAAAATCCTCTGTCATCTTATAACCAACAAAAAAGACCCCCTGATTTCCAACTTTTTGCAATTAAACCCTTATTTTTTTCTTTTACTTAATTACAAAAAGATGGAAATTTGAGGTCCCAATTGCTTGGGTACAGAGGAACATGTGATTTTGGGTACAGAGGATTTGCTCTCCTCAAATATGCCTAGAAGTGGTTTTTGATCGTCGATAATAAAATTGTAAATAATAGAGCATTTATATTTATAAATAAATGAATTAAAGATACCGTGTTAAAGAAAAACAAAATTAGGTATAATGAAATTCCCCGAACTAAGAAACATGGATCTGTAATCTGCAATATATATATATATAGCAAAAGCCCAACGAAATTATTGTAACACATGTCAACACTACGTCAAATGTCTAAGGCGTGATAATTTTAAAAATAATTGATATAAAGCGGTAAAAGTGTTCAAAACACTTTAAGTGCACTAAAGTTATAGATATTAGTTAAATCACAGTAAATGATGAAAACATGCTTGTTCTTGAGGAATATAAATATTTTATTTATTTATAAAGACTATAGAGAATAAAGTGGCTGAAATCACTTTTTAGGATTGTTGTAATTCAAAACTTGATATAACTCATGATGAATAGACTTCCTTATACTTTTAAGTACTACTGCAATGGAATTCTTAATAGCCATTAAAGATATAATTGCAATGATCAAAACTGATAGCAAGCACCAAAATGAAAGTGCAAAAAATGTTTTTTTATTAAAATGGTATATAAAGTGGATAAAATGCAAGCAATATTTGGGAGAGACAATCTTGAAAAAATTGGCTATATTAATGGAATTTATTTTAGATATTGTGCATATGAAGAATAAAAAATAGAATTATTACATTATGACTTCTATTTTCTTAATATTTTCTAAACTATAGGGATGGAAGGTGTTCATAGCTTATTTATTTTCAAGACATGTATTCAGACTAAAGGAAAAAATCAAAAAATCAAGGGGAGCATACATAAGTATATCATAATGTACATTTTTCCTTCACTAGTATTTTTCTCATAGATATTTTCTTGTAAGGTTTCAGTTAGGCATTACACTGACTTGAAGTATCAAACTCCCCCTGATGTGGAAAATTATTGAAATAATTTACTCTTTTCCTTTGCTAAGATATTTCATATAGGGTTTTTCTTATTAAGGATTTAACAAGGTATTACATTGATCAAGAAGCATCAAAATCCATTTGATACAATTAATTTCTAAAATATGACATTCTATATTGTATCCGTTTCCTACTATGCAATAATAGTCAAACCAATCTTCTCATCTCCAATGTGTGGCATACACATATGAGTTAGCACACACTTTGTTGTAGTAAAAGGATCTCCCCCACCTACCTGTGTTTATACATCACTTCTCTAATTTCTAAAATATTCGATTATAATATCATTTTTAAATAACGACAGTAAAACCAAGCTCCCTATCTCTAACACATGGTGTACGTACACGAATTGGCATACGCTTTGTTGTAACAAAATGAATCACGGGTGTTACGTGTCTATGAGCCCATATTTATTCACCACTTCTCCAAGTTAATTAGCCATGTGGGACTTTCCAAATCTGAACTGTCATTCATCCTTAGAAACGAATAAGAAAATCCTAAAATTTCATTCACTAATTTTTTTGCTACTGGATTTTTTTTAGTAAATTTTTTAACGAGGAATTATATTGATCTAGAAATACCGAACTTTTTTTGATGAAGTAAGATATTAAAATATGTCATCGTGTCTTTTTCCTTCAATAAGATTTTCCTTCACGGTTTTTCTTAGTAAAGTTCTAACAAGGAATTACTTTGATTCCAGTGTATCAAAATCTTTAGAAGGAATATTTTTCCTAACATGATATATATAATTTTTCTTGTTGTACGTAATAGTAGTTTTCAATGAAACTGCATAAAACAACTATATCGATTGGATAAATACATACATACATACATACATACATATATATATATATATATATATATATATATATATAACACCAAGATAATAATGAAGGGGGATCAATAATCATACGTGTTTGAAAAGGAACAACCTCAAGTTACCATATGAGCATCCAAGATTCTGAAGATGCACATTCAAGGAGAATGCTATAACAATTGTCAATTATAATACCGAATATGTTATTGACATAATATTAGGTTTTTCATGTTTTTATATGGTCTTGCATCATGAGATAACTCTTATCTCAAGCTCTAAAATTTCCATGCAAAGTAGCTTATGCAACGTAAATGATGTAGCAAAATGATATATTATGAACAATACCATTTCTTCTGTAATGACCTGAAAATCCCCCTTTGAATCGATTGTAAACCACACAGGACTGATCCAAAATGACAAAAATCCTCTGATTGTTATGATAAAACGACGCATCATAACACATAACAAAAGAACATTTTATTGCTATAACAACAATTTACATCAGAGTACAGATAATAATACACAGCAGAAAATATCAAAGAATTATAAATTACAAAATAGTGGACATTTAAATACATATATACAGCGGAAGGCTACAAAATATCTAGAGCTTAGCTCCATCCATATCCAAGATATTGCTAAATAGAATATCTGCAAAACCAAAACTACTAGCTGCCCGTGTGGAAAATATGGACATATAGAGTTTAGCTGGGAAACAAAAACTCCAAGTCAGTCATAGGACTGGTGTGAGAACTGAAAACAATTATTAACTTTATTTTAAAAGTTGGGAAATCCTAGGACCATGCTTTATGACATGAAATGGGTTTACTCTACATGAATATCACTAAAACAAAACTCGAAATGCTTTTTGGAAAATGAAGCTATTATAAGACTCATGTCCTATCACAAAATGCATCACAAGACAGAGGATAGAGTTTTACCTTATAATAGCCAAACATGCTTGATACACTTTAAAACTAATATCTTTGATATTATAATAAGTGCATAGTATAGGAAACCATTTCAAATATAAATGCATCAATCTTAGGCTGGATAATACCACGTCTTATTATGTCGCCATATATACAACTAAAACCATAAAATCACATATTGGAATTTGGTTTTCCATCAAAACCGAGGCAAGGGATTTTTCCCCACCGAATTCGGAACATCCCTAGTAAAATGTCCTAGGGAACCACCTACCCCTTTGGATCTAGCAGGGCCGGTCAGCCGTAACGTTGATTAGCATCACCTAGTCAATACGTTTCCTAGTCCTGTTGGACTTTTAGTTAGTACGTCGATCATATTGGCCTTGTGCGGCCATATTTGAGGGACCTCGCTTACTAACATCCATATAAGTAAAAAAGTCTGCGATCCATACAATGACATCACATCTAGCTAGAAAGAAATGCATAGCCTCCATGCGGTTCTTCATACCGTTTTTAACTTATACAAAGGTGTGAAGCTCGCGAATTAACGCTATGTCAGCCATGCTTTGATCATCATCCACAAAGCTATGCTTTTCAACAAAAGCTATGATCCATGCATCTCAGCATGCCACATTGCTAGTTCATACCAAACAACTGATGTCCACCAATATATAACCTCTAGGCTCACACGTCTCAGAGAAGGGTGTTAAGCTAAAATAATATATTCTCCTCCATTAAACAAATATTTATTTAGTAGAGATCAATTGATACAACATAAAATACAACGTCGGACACACAATCGATTTGCAAGTCTGTTTTGGGTTCGAATGAAACCGGAGGCACCTTATTCCTTGTTCCATATGTCCAATATAAGAGAGAGGCCCGCTTAAATCCGATCGACCTCCAAGTACGTTTGGACGATCACCACTTATTACCTCGTCTGGGGTATACATCCCAATCGAGACATCAACAATCATCCAAACGATGTGAAGATCTCTGGTCAACCACCGTCTTCATATCTTCAACTTTTAATTGTTATAACAGTTATTCAGAATGGGTTGAACTTGATCTTTTTAAATAACTAGTGCCTATTTAAAATCATGTGATACATAAACATACCAACGATATCATTCCAATCCAAAATATTCTTTTAGTCAAATATTCATTACATGGGAATTAACCCCATAAATCTTATAAAAGATTTATTTTTATTTAAACCTCTTATTTAAAACTTTTCCTTGAAAACATTGCAAAAGATTTTATAATATCTTTTCATGATCTTAAACCAAAATAAGGTTTATACGCACGGTCAGGATTATCGAGCCTTACCTAAGTAATCATTCATTATATTATCCCAATCCCAACCTGTTCATCCCAAGGAGCAAAAATGGTAGTAATCCATATCTTACACCCATCGTGTTATCGGTAAAGTTAATTACCATTTAATGCTCCAAATCTAATTTAAGATTTAACTATCACGGGGAGTAAAGATGGTGGTACTCCATCTCGAATACTTCTCGAGTTAGGTAAAATAATTACCCCATTCACATTTTAATCTAATTAAAGATTTATTGAAACTCCAACTTAGTTATAATCTCAAGAAACCATTACTTAATGATTATCCAACAATGGGAAATATATCTTGTCTTTAAGTGGGTTAAAGAAAAAATGTAAAACATCATTCAAAATAAATCCAAAATCAATCTTCCATTAATTCCAATTTAATTTATTAAATTGGAAAACTCCATTAAATCTCATTTAAAAGATGTATTACATAAATTCCGCTTCAACTTGGTTTAAGAACAGTATTATTAAAGACACCATTCACAACAAACCTAAATCCAATTTGATATTCAATACAAGGCTCTGAATAGAAATCATATCGACTAATATTCAATATCAAATTCTAAAGCCAATAGATACCGTATCGGAAATAATGATACCTATACCTTCCAAATTCCTTAGCGATATCCGTGTAATTACGTAATCTAATCTCGCAATATCCAAAGATAATTTCCATTCATATATTGGAAAAATCATATTATATAAAAACCATTCACAATCCAATATGCTAATTAAAACCATTGGATTACTAATCTTTTTAGAAAACATCATTTGATCCTAGTCAAATACCCGGTGTTCCTTTCAGTTCTTCACACCCCTCACCCAAGGGAGTAATTTCTTGTTAGATCTCACGGGTGATACTAGATTTTACTCTCAGGAATCATCACATATTCCTTTTGGTTCATTATTCTAGTTGTCAACTAATTCATTCTGATAAAAATATTTTTATCTTTACAAAATTTGGAATATTTCATCCAAAAATCATTCCAAATCCTTTATTATGATTTTATATAATTTATTTATATTTTTAATAAATTTATTAAGGCCCTTATGGTCCGTTTCTAATACCGACTACTGAACTGCATCCATAACAACCTTTTCCAAAACTGATTTGGATTTAAATTAAAATGTTTCCATTTGATTTTAAATCTCTTATGATTATTTGAAATCTCTTTTAGATACAAACCTAATGATTCCAATTTCAGGATAATCCGATGGTCGGATCTCCCGTTACGTCAATTCGAAGTTACGGGTTGACGTTCGATAACTGTCGCTACGCGATGCGTTCTATTCAAGCCTGAATTTGATTTATAATTAAAATAAAACTGAAAACTTTTCCTAAGTAATTTATAAATAATATAAATTATTCATTACTGCCATTTGAAATTCTATTTCAATCATTTACCCTTCAAAATCAGATATCTCAATATTAGATCATTTTAATATTATTTAAATAAATAAAGTAATATTACTTTTCCAAACTTGCTATTTTAAGCTCAAAATCTCATCTCATTCGTAATAAAAATAAGTAAAGTAGTTTCGGAAGAAAACTTCTTTCAAAACGTTGGCTAATTAGCCTAATCAAACTTCGCATTAAAAAGTTGTTATTCATTTAAAATCCTAAACTTCGACATACCAAGATTGAATGGAAATTAATTCAAAGTCATTTTATTCAGTTACGAAAGTCCATCCATATTTTTATATCTTTGCACCCATCCAAAATCGGATGTCAAAAATCAAAATTTTATTTTCATCGAATATTATTTTATTAAAATATTCTGTTTTCTTCTGAATTGAAATGAAAACTCAAC
>JASFAX010002933.1:0-44184 GCA_030737875.1 Allium sativum | reverse complement strand
CCGACCCGGAGAGGAGGGGGCGACCCGACCGGGTAAGGAGATCACGACCCAATCCCACGGAACTATCACGAATTGATCTAAAGCTGGAGCGTTGGGGGGACCAGACCACCAGGTCATGACCCGAGCCGAGGGAGAGACCATGACCTGACCCGACCCATACGTATATGGAAGCTTTGACTCGCAGAATAGTGTCTTATCTCGACCTGACCAGGACCTATGATCCTATCCACGAACCGAAGAGGCATCGCAAACCGCGACCCGAAGAAAGGTCCGAATCACGACACAAAGAGATGTCTTAATCTCGAACCGCACCCAGAGGACATAGGGTCATTTCTAAAAAAAAAAAAAAAATTGGGTACGACCCAGATTTAAACAAAGGGCCTAATTTTTTTTCTAGTGGCGATGCCCCCGTACCTGTGCCGCAGCGCAGTAGCCAACATTAACTGTAAAGGCTTAACAACCAAGATTCAGCGCTTAATCCGAGAATATCAATAGCAAAATGGAAACGATTGGAATTCTCCCTAAAGTCGCGACCTCTATTCACTGATGTTCAATGAGGGGAGTTCCTGAACAAGATTCGGCATATTAACCATGACATGTGTGAAAAAAACTACTTCTAGACAGCCTCCTTTTTTAAGTTTCCAATGGTGTAAAGACCTCACAAATGCAACTGATGTCCCTGAAAGAGTAGTGACTATCTGGGGTTTACATGACTTAAACCTCCTTAACCGGCGGAGGCTCGAATGACATTGATATAGAGTAGCCAAGAAACTATTCTGAAGATGACTCGAATGATCTTGTGGCGATGAATCCAATGACGAGATACTAGACAACGACTAAGGGTCCTAGCACTACAAAGCTACACTTCGCTTATATGACGTGGTGAAAGGCAGATGTCCTGCGACTCACTCCCTGAGGAACTTAGCAAACCAACTTACTATCAAATGCATCGATGACCATTGATTTCTGTTGGATAAGGATTAAATCGACATACTTTGGTGCCTAGACACAGGTACTAGTAAACCACGATTGGACATGTGGATCCTTATACAGATGATAACAACTTGACTGATCATCAACAACCATGCGGCCATCTCCAACAGAATTCAGAGCTTACATTGCACCCTGGTGTCTATTGCTAAACATCCCAACCAAAGCTAGAACGGGAATGATCCATGGTGACTAAGTTACTAGGAGAGCCTGTTATTTAGCTAAATAGAATATGATATGCAACAGTGCTGGCATGGAACCCAAAAATGCTTCCCCTCCCGATGGGATGCAGTGTGAAGGAGGCATGGGCTTAACAAGCAAAGAAGACATCGCAGAAAGAGTTGGTCGATGATCTGCCCGAAGACATAGATCCCAGAGAGGATAAAGATTTGGGATGCAGGAGAGCGACATCTTACGAAGCAACTGCCCAAAGATTGAAAAGCTCTCTTACAACTTGTAGATTGCTTCAAGAAAAATCTTCCACTATTTCCAAGTTCACCTGATTGTGGTACCCACCGATTAGCCACTACGACATGTCCTGCACCTGCCTGAGGCATCTGGAAGATTGCTCGAATGAAACATCGAGCTGAATCAGTTTGATTTCAATTCCCTCCTAAAGAAGTCCATAAGAGAGCAAGCATTAGCTGACTTCATCGTTGAGATTACCATTCCCGAAGGTGACGTGTTATATGAAGAAGATGGCCCCTCAAAATGAAAGATGAAAACAAGCACCCGGAGGCTGTATACAGATGGTGCAAAGAATGATTCAACAAGTATACTAAACAACTTCCTGCTAGATTGGAGATGTACATGAATGAAACTTCTAACGAACGATGTTTTTAGAATCATAAAGTGGATATTTACAATTCCACTCGCTGCACTGATTATCCGCTAAGTAACTCATTCCCTAAACGCTGGAGGCCACTGGAAATTCAAGCATGGATCGCTCGAGATTACATCATCTGATTCAAAGCTGATACATCATAAATTTGCATAACCGACTTCCTCAGTCTTGCCCGAAGATGGTGAGTTAAAGGTTTGGAACACTCAAGCCTATATGTTGATTGATTGTGTATGCACCAGCCGTTGTTTCCGACCTGGGATCGAAGGCATATCGGTAGATTTATGAGATATAACTATCTCTCCGGCAACCATGTCCTATTTCCTGGCATTGAAAGTGCAAAATTTTCTATAAGCATGGATCCATTGTTCTTCTTCCAATTATCATCCTAGCATCCATGTGATGATGTGCTACCATTAATGGAACAAACATGATTCCCTGACACTCAATCCTTGCCCTTGATGTGGGGGCAAGAAGACGATTCAAAGGAGATGCGACCTCGTCATTCGCTTACTGTGTCTGCTCAAATTCTCTTGTCACTCCAAGACCCCGATCAAGGCCTATTTATTCTTGGGACCGCTGTCCTATGTTGGTTTGAAAATAAATTCTTCATCAGTTAAGGATTTGGCAACCGTCCCCTAGTAGAGACAGGATAAGGCAGAATGAACCGATAAAGAACATGCAATGCCTTTTCTACTCAGAATGATATTCATGCCTTTAACAGGACTATTCTTTAACCATGACTCTTATATTTACATGCCTTATAAGTTATTGATATAATTAACTCATACGAATTAATATGTGGATGCTGTAGGTACCAAAGATTTGATACCGATTAGATTCCAAACATCCGCATAGAGAGTTATGGAGCAATACTATAATGAGCCCGATTGAACTGCTCATTTACAAAGCCACGCCCTCTGTTTGAGGAAAGTTGTATTGCTCAAGGTGGATCCGAGATGACCGTCCTCTCCTTGGCTTATACATGGCAGACCTCAAGACAATTATGCATTGAATTTTGCATTTCAAAGTCAGAATCCGATTCCAGATGGATGCAGTTCGACCATTTACATGGCTCGATCCTTTTCTCGACGCCTATAGATCACACGGATCCAAATGAAGGAGGCAGCATTGCCCCTTGATATGTTTACTTTTCAATCATGCAATCTGCTTTTACGTGATTTTTGAGTTATTGACATGACTAACTCATATGATATGAATGATGCAGGCACCCGAAGTTCGGTGCTAATCACTCCTCCCATAGATTGATCGGAGGAGCGCAAAGCCTTAACAAATGTCTTTCGACTGTTTTCCTGACTAGCTCTTATCCTCATAGCTTAGATAAAAGTATAAACCAGGGACGAGTGTGATGGGCGCACCATGATTAAAGACCACTCGATTCGTGACTCTAACTCTCATGATTTGAGAGAACGTTTAAAGGATGATACTGTAATGTTCGATCAAACTCCATCCCACGAGTCGATGGGACAAGAAAGACTTGATTATTGCTAATGGCCACCTCTACCCATGAATTGGGGATTATGAAGTAGCCCTCGGCGAGTGTGATCCGACTGCTTGCCCAGAAATCTCGATCCACTGGAGTGAAGTGTGGAGTAAGGACTAGAAGCGAGTTTGAGAATGACACTCCTGTCCTTCTCTTTGAAATAGAGTGTAGAAGGAGCGTCGCGGCGAATGACATGACCATTCGCTTGGAACTCTAGCCCTCATGACTTGAGGAAGAGTATAAAGGATAGGAAGATAATGTTCGCCACTCTAACTCTCAAGATTCGAGAGAGAGTATAAAGGACGAGAAGATAAGCATCCGCAAGGCATGAAGGTGCATCACGATTAATGACCGCCTTGACTACACTTTACCCTGGGCATACGACGAGAGAGTATAAAGAAGCCAAGACTGAGCGTCACAAATGGACTCCTACCCCACTAAAGGATCGGGGACAAGAATGAAAGCTGAGTCTGCACTCCCCATATCCGGACTGGAGAGCATTACATTGTCAATCCTAATCAATACCAAACAAGCCCTGGCCAGGCCCTTTATTCACGATTGATTGGGGGAATACACACACATCTTACCCCTACGATAGCTGCAATATGACATGCTGTCTATTTGCAGGAATTTTGATTTACATGGACGCTGGATTAAAACCCCTATCTGATTTGCGATGTGATTTGTTGTTTATTACTTAGAATAGTAATGTTTTGATTATAAACTTGCAAATGTGTGATATTTTTGGGATACTACTTTGTTTACTGAATGCAGATTTACAAAGGATAACTGGTCAAGAATGCGATGCTCGAACTTGCAGTAACAATAGCAGATTAGTGAAAATATAAATAAAGGGTTGCGTCAAGAAGGCTGACATTGATGCCCAATGCTAAGCTTCCTAGGTGACTTAATACGACCACCAAAAAGAGGTCTTGAGAGTGAATTATTTAATGATATGTCACACGACTTAATACTCGCACCTGGAAGGACCCGGCGAATTCCTGGAATTCTTGGATTTCTACGTAGCCTTAATACCATCTTCAGCGATCGTCGGTTTTCTGGCCTTAATACGATCCGACGCCATCGTGATATTAAGGATTTCTATGGATTAAAGATTTCCTGAATTGTCCAGGAAACGCCTTCCTTCGTCTAAATTCGAAAAGGATGTAATCTGACCACCACCTGTCGTTACCCCCATACTGGGGGCATAACCATTGAAAATATTTACAAATGGCATAGTTTATGTGCTTGTATTTAACTTATGTTATGATCTTGATAGGCCCCTTGAGGACCATGAAATAGATGCAAACAGAACGTCCATTAGCGGGACCCAACCTATTTCCAGATTGAAAGCTCAGACGAGGGGGAAACTGGGAACACTTGAAATGATCACGGTCTGACATTTCGCCATCCGATGCCAATCCTCATAGCCTAGATAGGAGACAGGAGATTATTATGGGCCGAGTAGTACCAACAACTCGACTCGCACCCACCTCCGACTAATAGTGCAAGGAGGGAGTAAGAATCTAGAGAAGAAATGGATTCGAAGTCTACTACTCGACAAAACCCTCATGAATGGGATGCTCGGATATAAGCTTCGAGCAGTATGGTTCAACTACCCGATGCCTCTATCCAGAATTGAATGACAGAAGCCTGATTAATGGCTACTGAATTTGTGGAACCAAAAAGCCTGGGGATGACTCTCACCTATTTCAAGACTTCACGCTGGGGCACTAGCACTGAATCGGAAGGCCAAGCAACAATCATTAAGCCGATAGAAATGAGAGAATCAAAATTCAAGTAGTGACGAACTTGGCTCAGTCAAATCGCAACCACCAGTTCGAGTTGAGCATGAACCGATCACTAGACGCGCAACTTGCCGCTTCGATTCAAGATATTATGGATTGAAACGTGGACAATGGAGCAGCTACCCACACTATCCTAGATGAGAATGCCCGAACCATAACAAACTAAGGTCATGCACGACCAAATTCATCTCCAACTCGAATGGATACTCAAACCATGACCCGTGCAATTTGGACCCGGCGACGAAAAGTCAGCAAATACCCCCTGTGATCTCAAATTTGATGTTGGGGACAATAGTCCTGATCTTGGCAATATGCAACAGCTTCTTGGTGGAAATCTGCTTCCCAGTTTGATTCGGTGCCTCTTGAGAGGCGAAACTTCTCAAGATGATACAGATAACGACTATCAAAACCCTTTAACGTAGGACATCAGGATGCCCTGCTATTCCCTCGGACTTCAAGATTTCTCTGCAATGACATTTGCTCAGAGGCTTTGATGAATTCAACCCCGTGGTGGACAAACTTTAGTGAAAGAAGGTGCTAATGTCAAGATGAATAACCGTAATGCCTTTATGACAAAGAATGAGCACCATCCGACTCTTGAAATGATATAGACAAAGGAAAAGCCCTGAAAAAGAATGATATGTATGCAGTCCAAGAGAGAATCTATTTCACTGATCGAGCCCATGATCTTGTTTCTCAAGCTTAATGGAACTAAGCATGAGAGAGAGAGAGACTCAACAAGACTGTGATGGCCATTTCGGATTATGCTAAAGCATGAATAGAGGGCCTCAACTAATTTTATAATGACATTCATTTGCTTGCATTTCGACGAACGTACTCAGTTTCGTGACCGATTTGATGAGAGTAAATAAGTTCACTGACACCCGATGAGGCAATCCTCACTTCCTAACTAAAGAGGAGAGATGACATCAAAGTGAATTTGATTCAACCATTTGCGTATACAACTCGAACTCTTGCTGACTCAAGAGAGAGCACAGAATGATTTGGGTCGACTAAGATAGTTGAACCTGCAGCTTTAACCCGATGCGATGACAGAAAGTATAAAGGCTTAAAGGTAGAACCATTCGATTGACTTAACTCCACCTCCACTGATGCCAAGGGCATAAGTACTGACTTCGCTTGTACTCTGATGGCATTCAGAACACGAGCATTATGTCGTCGATGGATTTTGAAGATTTCCCTGGCTTGGAGCAAGATTCAAAACATATACACTATTTCTCCTGAATGTGGCATGGTTCGTCATTCCCTTTCAAATGAGCCAACTTACGAGTCAAATGCGATTTTAAAGACCCAAGTCGCAACTACAACGAAAGGAATATTGTGAAACGATCTGAAGCGATCATGATTTTCCTGACTTCCTGCTGTTATGATTCGATACAATCATGAAATCCTAGATTAATATCCTAATGTTGGGATAATCCAAAGCAGAGTATAAATAACAGACTCATATGTGTATTTTTATGTGCTTTATCCTAATGGTCCAGACACCAGCTTAGAGCCCGAAGATTCTTGAACTACCATATGATTTGGAGGGCTACTTCCTACATTGACTCATATGTAAAAGAAAGTCTAACTCGACAATGTACTTAACTTGCATAAAATGACGACGGTGTTTTCCAACAACATATACATGTAGAATCACGTTCGGTAGACAACGATCTGACATGACTTGTCATGAAAGATTCACCTCTTAGTCCAATAAGGTTTAAACAGTCACTTGATTCGTGTATTCCTTCCATAGAATTTGGCCTGACTAGCACCCATGGAAGCAATGCGACAATTTGATAAAGCCTTCCCAAGGATGGATGACGTTCCAGAAAGATTCAGCTCGACATACTCAAAGCACATCTGATCTACAATAAGTTGTACTTTGGGGGGGAAAATGTTAGCCCCCTTTGTGAGCAGGCTACCCAAAGCCTAAGTACTCACAGTTCGATGGGAAAAGGCTTCATACACTCACAAGCTCATAATAAGGACCCCGGCTCGTGAAACCCGGCTCGTGGACCCCGAGTCTCATGGACCTGGCTTGTGGGCCCTGGCTCGTGCACCCGGGCTCATGGACATCAACTCGTGGACCCCAGCTCTTGGACCCCTGCCTCGTGGACCCCGGCCCGTGAACCCTGACCCGTGAACCCCGGCCTGAGGACCCTGGCCCGTGGACAGCAGCTCCCACTTACACATCATAAAACCGAGACCGACTCGGGTCGGTGGGTGGAAACTCGACCCGCTTGACTCCAGAAGAGAAACACAAAGACTTGGTCACTCTACACGATCTCCACTAACCGAAAACATGGACCTGCTGACACGTATCATGAACTGCCTCAGTAATTACCATCCCACGCACTCATGAACCGTTCCGAGATTTCCAGGATGAGTGCCACATCATCCCGCGACCCGCCTGCAGAATTTGTTTATAAATAGCCCAAGACTTGTCATTTTTAGGGAGCTTTTGAGCACTTTGTGGTTCATGGCTGCCATGACCGAATTCCTCCATAGATAACCGCTTTCTTCTCCAATGAAAATCAATGAATTTAGAGATAAATATTCATTGATTTTGAGTGATTGTGCGAATGTATTCATTGTAATTGTAATTCATGGATGAAATGAACAGCTATAAAGTGAATGTAGGCTCGTTAACGTCGAACCACTATAAATCTCATGTGTTGATTGCTTTTATATGCTTTTGGATTATTATTCTTGATTATTCTCTATGAAATTTAGCATATTGGGTGTTATTGTCATTTTTTGGTCTAACACCATATATAATCATTAATACCGTGGCAGTGGTTAACCTTTACTTCAATTCTCGGAAAGCTTCTTCACACTTTGGAGTCCAAACAAACTAAGCATGCTTCTTAGTCAGCTTCGTCAAAGGACTAGATAACTTTGAAAAATCCTTTACGAACTTCCGATAGTAACTAGCCATCCCAAGAATACTTCTAACTTATGTGGGGGGCCTCAGTTACTTCTAATCTTGGATGGTAGTAATCTTACTCAGATCTATTGAGATTCCTTCCATTGACAATACATGTCCAAGAAACTTTACTTCTTCGTTACAGAATTGACATTTGGAAAATTTGGACTTCAATATATTCTTTGTTAGAATCTCCAGTACCTTTTTCAAATGTTTCGCGTGCTCTTCTTCCATCCAAGAGAAGATAAGAATGTCGTCAATAAAGACTAGCACGAATTTGTTTATTACCTCTTGAAACACCCATTTCATCAAGTCCAGAAAGTAAGCAGGGGAGTTGCATAGTCCGAAGGGCATTACTAACCATTTGTAAAATAAGTCTGGTCCCCTGAAAGCTGTTAGAGGAACGCACTCTTCTGCAACCTTTAGCTGATGAAACCCTGTAGCTAGGTCCTTCTTTGAGAATACTCGAGCTCCATTCATGCGATCCAGCAAATCATCAATGCGAGGAAGAGGTTACTCATTCTTGAGAGTTTGCTAGTTGAGGTCTTGATAGTCCACACATAATCTGAGTGTACCGTCGGGCTTGGGAACAAATACCACTGTCGCACCCCAGCTTGAGAAACTAGGCTTGATCAGACCTTTCCACAAAAGCTACTGAATTTGATTGTCCAACTCTTCCTTCTCTTTTATCGACATTCTCTGAATTGCATGCACAACTGGCCTCCCATTCGGGACCAAATAAATCTTCCTTCGTCAGGAAGAATCTTTACTTCTTCAAACACATCCATATATTCTTTAAAAATTAGGATGATTTCTAGAGGGGTGAGTGAAATATCTAAAGCATACCAGAATTCATCCCTTTCTAAATTTGGGCCTTCACATGGTATTGTTATAAAATTTCCAAATTTGGTTCTTACTCTAACAATTCTTTCTACACATTTAACATTGGCTTCATGTTGGGTCAGCCAATCCAACCCAAGTATAATATTAAATTCAGTGAAATCCAAGAAAATCAATTTGAAGGAAAATAGATAACGAGAATAAGAGATAGACACTTTACAATATAAACAAAGGTCAATGGAGCCTCCTATTGGATTTCTAATGCAAATGGGTTCTTCAAGATATTTGAGGTCTAGACTTAGTTTCTTAGCCATCTTACTTGAAACAAAACTACGTGATGCACTAGTATCAAACAACACTTTAACTGAAATATTCTTAACGGTAAGCGTACTTTCTAGAACATCTGCCCCTCCCCTACTAGCTGTGGTGTTAGAGCATCTGCAATGTTATAGACATGAGCCACTTCAGACTTCTTCATTAGTGGGAAATTCTTCACAAGATGGCCAACCTTGTAGCAATTGTAGCGTTGCCTTTTCTCTTGAAACTTCTGGATAGGCTCATATTCATTCATCTTCTATTTCTTTGGAGACCTACAACCCGTTGACAAGTTTCCTTTCTTATTGCAATGGAAGCATGGAGCTTTCTTTACCCAACCCTCTTCGTATTTATTCCCTTCATTACTTGCTTCTAGATTCTTACTTTCAACCTTCCTCTTCTTTCCAGAATTACTTCTTTCTTTCTCTTCCAAAGCATTTTGTTTGTCTATATTTTCGTAACGGCATGCCATTTCCACCATTTCTGCAAAAGGGAGCTTTACATGGGAGGTAACCATGATCTTGTACTTTCTTTAAATACCATTTGTAAACCTTATGTTATTCTTCATCAGAACATGAATCAACTCTGAGCTGAAGCGGGAAAGCTTATTGAACTCATTCAGATATTCCAGAATAGTCATGTCCCCTTGTTTAGATTAGAGAATTCATAATACAAGAAGGATATTACTCCGGATGGCATGAATCTTTCTTCAAAAACCTCTTTAAAACGACCCCAAGTAGAATTTCCTTTTGGATTTGTCATTGTAATCATCTTCCGCCAGATCAAAGCTTCGTCTTTGAGTAACCAAAAGGCCAAATACCTTTTCTGCTCTCTATTTAATCTTAAGCCAGTGAAATTTCTTTCGCAAGAACGTAGCCATGCTTGAGCTTCTATCACTGATTCCTTTCCAAAGAATGGTACCCCTCCTAGATTCTTGTATTTCTTGGCTAGAACTTCCAAATCTGGTTCTGGTTGCGGGGCACAACCGCCTCATTTGCTGCTCCTACAGGGTTTGGTTGTTGAACTTTAGCTTCAGTGTTACCTCTTCCTATTCTACCACTCATTTTCTACTATATCTACATAGCAAGAAAAGAGTTAGGCAAACAGAAAAGATATCTTAAGGAAATTGTAAGAGCATAGAAACATATATGAATAGAAATGTGTCTACTAGGCGTGTGTTATTCTGTTGTACTCATTCTAGGGTATCGCTGAACCTATCTCTAATGAGTTACTTATCCTAGAATACTACTGATTCTATCTCTGATGAGTCCTTTAATGTGCTATACTCCAGAACTAAGGTTAACCCTCAGCTCTGATACCAAGCTGTGACGACCCATTCTCCTGATACTCGGAAGAATAGTTAGTCTTCAGAATATAACAACAGAAGATAAAACATTACATTATAACATTGTAATGTACATAAAATTACATCATAGGTTTTCATTAGAGTTTAATACATCATCGTAGGATCTTAATAATTATACATAGCAGTTGCTGTATGCAAATAGATACACGCTAGAAATAACGATATATAGACATGACAGAGTCTTAGAGAGTCCAAAAGAACATCCGAATCCTGCTCCAACTCCAAACCCAAAACTAGATTCCATAGTTAGCTTCCATACATAATTCTAAAACAATCTAAGCTAATAACCTGGATACTAAGCTGCCTGTGTGGAAATAGGGCATCCGAGTTTGCAAGGGAAAAACAAACTACGAGTTGTCATGGGACTGGTATGAGAAACTCTAAACATTTATTCTTAACTTATTCAAAAGTGAGGAATATCACGGGATCACACCGAACAACACAGAACAGTTTCCTCCACACAAATGCCAGTGCATAAAACTTCGCATCGCTTTTTTTAAAAATGAAGTTATTGTAAGACTCAAGTCCCATGACACAATGCAACACAAACCAAAGGGTAGAGTTTTACCTTATAATAGCCAAACATGCTTGATACCAGAAAATCGTTTGATATTATCATTAGTGTCTATGTGTGGAAATCATTTTCTAAAATAAATGTATCAATCTTAGAAGACTAATGTCCCATCCCATTATGTCGCCATATAGGTTTTACAATTGAAAATGTAAAGCTCATACTGGAAGTTGGATTTCATCATGAACCAAGGCAAAGGATCTTCCTTATTCATTTGGAACATCCTAAAAAAAGTCCTGGGACTCAACGCATGGTCCTTCGGATCAGTAGAGCTGGCCTACCAATTCCTGCTGAGTTCGGGTTACTCCCGAACATAAGATTCCCCGGTCTCATCTGACTGTCGTCTTGGTCGTAATTGACCATCATATGAGGCGACTCGATTCCATTATCCACATAAGTAAATTGTATGGGATCCATACCATGGCATCAATCTTAGCTAGAAGGAAACGTATGTCCTTACTCTGTTTCATGTTTTCGACTCCTCCCAGGGTGTGAGGCCCTAGAGTCAACGTCCCACAAAGCTCTGCTTTTCAACAGAAGCTTTAATCTATCTACCAGCAACACTCAACATGCCACATTGTCAGTTCATAGCATATAATTGGTGTCAATTAGTATATAACCCTCTGAGTTCATAAGTCTCAGAGGAGGGTGGTAAGCAAAGAGAATAAATTCTCCACCACCAACTGATGTAACATCAATACAAACCAATTGGTTATGTTGTAAAATACAACGTCAGACACACATCCATTTACAAGTTCGTTATGGGTCTAAACGAAACTAAAGGCACCTTATTCCTCGTTGAATTAAGGAGAAAGGCCCTTCCATATCTGAACAAACAATAAGTACGTCCAGACTACTACCACTTTAACCCTATAATGGGAGCTACCCAAGGCATCAACAAGCAGTCCATTTGATGTAAGGATTCCTGGTCTTCCGCCGTCTTCAATATCTTCGACTTTTAATTTGTTGTATATTTATTCGAAATGTATTGAATCCATTCTTTTCGAATAATTAACATCGAAGCAAAAAATCCTTACTGGATTATCAAGCCACCAATTAAGTCTCCTTTAATTGGAACATTTCATAAGATTCAAATCTTATTCTTAAACATGGTTAAGCTATTCGGCTTTCAAAAATAACCTGTATAATTCTTTTTAGCCTTATAGAAAGGTTTACTAAAGATTAGATTTGATTTGCGAATTAAAAATCCTTATCTCTAAACGTTTCTTAAAACATGTTATAAAGGCGTTATCGAAAATAGCCAAATTATACTTAACTAGTTTTATCCTTCAAAACCATATATAATTGGTTCAAACTTTTTCAAATCATTTATTATAATTTACAATGATTTTTCCCTATTTTTATTTATATAAAAATAGTCTACTTTCCCAAATCTCAATTTCAGGTCATTATTAGTCACAGTGTTGTTTCTATTCAAATTTGATTTGAACATTTCTCAAGATCTAACCATTAGTTTTCAAAACACTACTCATCATTTGAAGTTCTTCTTATTACGAATCCAATGGTTCCTATTTCAAGAAAATCCTATGGTCGGAGCTCCCAGTACATAAGTTTGAAGTTACAGGTCCAAGTTCGCGAACTACCGCTGCGCGACAAGTTCTATTCTGACCATATTTCAACGTATATTATAAACTACATTGAATAGCTTCAAAAATAGTTTATTGATTATATAGAAAATATAATAATTTCTGAAGCTATATTTTAAATTTTCAACTTTAAATTCAGTTATTCTAATATTTAAGTATTATAATATTATTTAAATCATTAAAATAATAATATTTGTCAAACTTCATTATTTTGAACCCATATTTTCCTGGCATCAATTATAAAAATAAATAAGACAGTTTTATGAAGAAAATCTTTTTAAAACTCTTCCTAGATACCCTAACCAAACTTCACTTGTTATTATTTATTTTAAAATAAAAACTTGAACAGGCCTTATCTATATGAAAATTATTTCAAATCAATTTATTTCTTTCATGAATATTCATCATAAAAACATAAAATTTGTGTTCATCGAAAATCGAACATCAAATTTGAACTTTTATTTTTCACCTATTATTATATTAATAGAATATCCATTAAATGATTTTATTTAATGGAGACTTAACCAATGAACTAATAATCACATCTACTGATTATTTTTAACCAGTGTAACACATAACAGTATGTCAACAATCATAATAACATCCATCAATACACATATCATGGTATATACCATATAAGCCTTAAACCATTAACGCTTGTATGAGTTGGTCAATCAACAGATTAACCGTAATATCAACCAATGAGGTATATTTCAATCATCAATGTCAACCAATCATCAATCAATTACCCTAGTAGAGTTCACATTAATATTCATTAACTAACACTTAGATAATTTTCAATTCAATTACCAATTAAGATTTAATCAATTCCCAATGTTCACATCATTAGTTTAAGCGTCGTATACCCAAGTAACTACAATTATATCACTTAGAATCATATTTTACCATACTAATCATCATTAAACACTATCTTGAACTTATATTATCAATCACAAGTTAATATATAACTCATAAAATTCGCAAACTATAGTTAATATTAAACTACCCCTTTTCGGTTAACGGTTTCTCACCTAGGTTTGTACTCCGTCAATCTTTAATCATAGGATATCCTAACATTCCCAGACGACTTTGGCAGCCTCCTGGTGTCACTGGATGTTTCTAGAAATGAATTTGGTCGAGTTTCGATGCAATAGGGTTTCTAAAGCAACAAACGAACAAATGGAGCTAGATCTGGGTTTTAGTAGCAAATGGGGGAGGGTTATAGGGTTGTGGGAGTTAGACCTTGATGTGGGTCCCACATATTGGGATGGTTGGATCGGAAGTGGGGCTGTGTGGGTCCCAAGTGTGTGGATTTGGGTTGGTTTGGGGCTAAGGTGTTGTGATTTAGGGTTTTAAGACGGAAAACAGGGAATTTAGGGATTTTAAAGAGGAGATGGGCCACGGATTGAGGAGGAGGAGCTGGAGGCGTTCGCTAGTGTGGGGAGAAAGGGAGGAGCAGGTTTGGCCTTGAGCGGTTTGGATAAGGAGCAAGAAAGGAGAGAGAAGAAGGAGGAGAGAAAAGTAAAGAGAAAGGAGAAGGTAAAGTGGAAAAAAAGGAGAGAATGGTTTGATTTTTATAAGGATGTAGGAGACTTGGATTGATGAAATGTTGTGAGATGATGAGAGGGGTGAAAGCACAACTTGGATGCTTAATGGCTTGATACTTCAAAAGAAGCACAAGTCCCTTTTGACTTGTTAAAAGATGAAGCTCATTTCCATATTTTCGCGCATTTATCGCTCGTATGATCAAATGGTAAGTCCGATCAATACGAAATTTTGAACCCTACTATATTTCATAATTACGGGTCCAATAAAACTGGTCCCATTGAATTCAGAGTCCGTTTGACCATTGGTCTTATTATTTTATTATGTTATTACTTAATTTTGACTGATTTTCCCGATATGTGTTTATATTTCATACGATCACATACTAACTCCGAAAATTATGAAATTTGAAATCTTACCATATTTTAATGTTTTGGATATGATGAAAGTGGTTTCGTCGAATTCCGAGATCATTTGCAAAATGTCTCTTTTTAAGATATTAAAACAATATTAAATTATTGAATTTTTTTAATTCAGCTATAAATCTTTATAAAATTAATTTAAATTCGAAATATAAAATTTTAAAATTAGCCCCAAAATTTCAGGTCATTACAGAAATAGTATGCGTGTCTTTCTAGTTTAATGGTTCAATCCTTATCAACTGCATATCCATGTGTTAACCTAATTTTAAGCTAAAGTAGATTCCAAATGAATTTGAAAAATTGAAAATGACTAAATGATTCATGGATCTGAAAAGACGGTCAAAATGACTAGAGAGTTGGATTTCATAAAGTTGAATGGAAAAATGGCTAAGTATATAACTTGATCCAAGGTCAAATAAACTGACTCTGAGTTACTTTTTAGCTATTTAGCTATTCTAATGACTAAAGAGAATACGTTGAAAAGACATCCTGATAACTCCAATCACTGAAATGAATTGAAAGTCAAAGGAAAAGAGATTTAAGAAATGATATAAGAGTTAGAAAGTGAATGAAGTTCAATTTGTATGAGTTAGAACATCTCGGCAACTCGGACATTACTTATATCTATGGCTCATGGGACCTTAAGCCCTCTTGTGTGATGATGATTTGTTTTCTAAACACTGTTGCAAGCAAACTTCCAAACAAAGCACACATATTTCTATATAATACTAGCCTATCAGTTCTAAAACGAGATATTCTTCTTTTGGCTCTTCACTTTGTGTAACAACCCGCATTTTTTCTTTTGTTCAAATCGATAATAATCCTCACATGTCGACTTAAACAAATAAAAAATACAGATAGTTATCGAGTTTGATATAAGTAAAAGAAGAAAGAAGAAAACAATCATAGAATCTCACAGCGGAAGGACAAAATATAATCATCAAATAACAATTCATGAAGCTGTTAAATTATACATTTGATTAAACATTACAACAATACATCAGAGTTAACTATCATAATACAAACAAATATAAGCAACGGAATAATTCTAGTAATTACGTCTGTCAAGCTCCATCTTCATCTTCAATATAATGTGGTCTTCACTAACTGAAAAACTCAGGCTGACCAGAGCACCAATGAGAACACAAAAATACTCGGATCAAAACTAAAATATTCTCATATCAGTTAAATCAAAACCATGTAACAATACTAGTGCCACGACATCATAGATGCTTATGGTAATTCACATCTCCTATCCGATGTGTTCGTGAGTGCAATAACTTAAGAGATATTATGGGAATTTCGATCTCCTAAGGATTCGTCAAACTAGATACTATATAATATAATTTTGGTATTATAATAATGTCTATTCAGTAAAGTAAAGTACCAAAATAGCATAAGCGAGATTACATTTTTAACCTTACACCATTTATAAACATTGTAGTTTATACTATATTGTAAAATCCACCAAACCGATGGGATATCAGGGAGCACTCTATACGTACAACGTAAAACAAAATCGTAGTAAGCACGATCATGATACTATGACAAGGCACCAAGGAATACCCAATGGTAGGATTCTACCAGATTGAGAGACCGAGCTGGTGGTAACGCATAACAACTACTACCGCCCACCTCGAACAAAACTCCGAAAATCGTGGGTGGCCACCAATCAAATCACAAAGTAATAAATATGGTATCGAAGAAGTGTGTCCGATCGAAGGAGAGACCTCCCATTGGCCCGATCATGGATCCTGTTTTATTCATTTCAACTATGACCCTAAGATAAAGAATATCCATCATAGTCTCTTACTTCATTCCAGTAGCGTTCATCAAACATCCTACTTTGGTTTAATGATAACCTTGGTTGTGATCCAGAATCCAGAATAAAGTGGGATGTTTGATGAATGCTACTGGAATGGAGTAAGAGAACGATGATGGATATTCTTGATCTTCGGGTCATAATTGAAATGATTAAAACATGAGCCATGGTCGGGACAATGGGAAATCACTCCTTTGATCAGACACACTTCTTTGATACCATATCTATTACTTTGTGATTTGATTGGTGGCTACCCGCGTTTTTCGGAGTGTTGTTCGAGGTGGGCGATAGTAGCTGCTATGCGTTACTACCATCTTGGTCCCGCGATCCAGTAGCATCCTACTATTGGGTATTCTTTGGTACCTTGTCATATTACATGATCGCGCCCATTATGATTTTATTTTGCATTGTATCTATGGATTGCTCACTGATAGTCCATTGGTTTGGCAGAGTGTACAGTACAATATAGACTACAATGTTTATAAACGGTGTAAGGATAAAAACACAATCTCGCTTACTCTATTTTGATACTTTACTTTACCGAATAGACACGATTATAGTTGCAAAATTATATTGTATAGTGTCTGATTTGATGGATCCTTAGGAGATGGAAATTCTCGTAACATCTCTTCAGTTATTGCACTCACGAATACATTGGATAAGAGATGTGAATCACCGTAAGCATCTCTGACACCGTGACACTCATATTGTTACATGGTTTTGATTTAACTGATATGAGAATATTTTAGTTATTATTCGAGTATTTTCGTATTTTCATTGGTGCTTGGTTCAGCTTGAGCTTTTCAGTTAGTAAAGACCACATTACTAGTATTAGTCCGCTGCATATATTGGTATGTTTTATGATAGTTAACTCTAATGTATTGTTTTAATGTATAATTAAATGTATAATTTAACAGCTTCATGAATTTTTATTTGATTGTTATATTTTGTCCTTCCGCTATGAGACTTTGTGATTATTTTCTTCTCTTCTTATTTTTATCACATTAATCCCAATAACTATCTGTATCTTTGATTTGTTTAAGTCGTTCACATATGAGGATTATTGTCGACTTGAACGGACAAGAAAATGCATGTTGTTACACTTTGGATTAACTTCTCATTCCTCAGAACAAAGAAGTTGTCATCTTTTCCATTTCTACAGTCCTTATCATACATTCATAATATCATTGTAAATCTGGGATCAGTTAACTTATAGCCACACTAGGATAATTAGCTGTAATTTGTAGAGAGAACAACTAATAAAATAGAGAGAAATGTATGTAAACCAAAGATTATGTCGAATCACTATAAAAATTCTTGTGTGACCTTGTCTTCGTACTTGTGTTTTTGTTTGGTTTTGATTGATTCATTGCTTTCATCTAATTTCTTAGTGTTGATCCATTTTTTAGGCCAATACCTTGTGAATTACCTAGTATGTCTTGTGTAAGAGTGATTTTTGAGAGTATGGAGAATTTATACAGCGATGATGTACTCACATCGATAATGTTTTTCTTAAGACGTTATTTGTAACAATCCATATTTCTAATAGTGAAATATTTAATATTAATGTCATTGTTTAACGGTTCCAAAATATTTTTTTCATATATGATCGAATCAGGACTCGAGATCATTTCCATTAGTTTGGATTGTTTGTTACGTGATTGCTATATTATTAGATTAGATAATTTTGATGGTTAAAACGACTGTGAAATGTGAGCAAATTGTCATTTCGTGGCCTTGTCTCATGTTGTGATGAAACTTATACCACCAGGACCGTAATGATGAGGTGATGCACATTGACAAGTTTCGTGATGATTAGATGCATCATTTGATCCGAGAGCTCAAAACATGCGTTGATTTCAATTGAGAAACTGAATGTCTAAAAAAGAGTTAGGTGCCATTGATGATAGACTTGGGGCAAGAGACGTGTTGTGTTTCCTTTATAAGGACTTTTTATATTTAGATAATCAATCAGCACTTCTCATTTCTAGTTCTTGCCAATTTGACTCATTTTTTACCATCCACTATAAGTACAGGCACTCAGTTCGAGAAATAATATTATGTTGATCTCAGAAATCTTAGCGCTAAATTTCCAATTGCCACCAATGAATGACTAGATATCACCGAACTTCCTCCCTTCATTTGTCTTAATTAGTCCATCGAAATGCTATGACACCAAAAGGAAAGTTTTAGAGCTCGACGAGATCTTCGATGTGTCAAGTTGGACTGAGCTGGTTTGTCATGAATTCACTGGAATTAAGTGAGGAAGAGACGATGGTTTACTGGGTTGCACGGACGTTGTAGATGATTGGAGGTCGAGGCATACATGGACAAGGTAGAGGAGGGCATCATGTCAATAGTGTCAGATTGTGGTGCAACAACGTGTGCAGGTAACAGTCGGAGGTGGAAGTTCCAACTAGATTTAATTTGCATGATCTAGTTTGGTTGAGGAAGAAGTGGTAGCAATTGACGTGGCACAATTCTATTGGGTGGTGAATTGTGTTTTTTTTTCAATTCAAATTCAAATTTCTAACTTACGTAACTTTTGCATACGAGGTTCGGTGTTAGAAACAGTTTCTTTGGTTGGACTGATAATAGAGAGCTGTACGTTTTGACGTTGGTTATGCTGATTTGGTTGAGATGAGTGATATTATCTCACACTGAAATATAATTGTTAGTACAGTATAAGTTGATCTTTCAATGTGATTTTTAGTTTATAACGAGATTTCTAGGATAGCTGAACTTAATTTTTAATAAATAAAAGAATTAAAAGTGAAATAAATAGTTTTAACCCAAATATCTTTTTTTCGTATAAGCATTATTTTGACACTACTACTGGATTTAGACTATTTTTATACCTATCCCACGTTAATATATTTAAATAGATTTTATGTGTTCCATTGATGCTCTTCTGCACACTTGTATGGTAGTTTAGACAATTATATAATTATTGGATGCATGGTTGATCTTCGACTAGTTTAGTTAACAAATTCATTCGTAGGAAAGTATTAGCCAAAATTCTCAATTGCTAGAGTTTAGTGTATTTTAATCAACTGGGCACGGTGATGACTCCAAGAGTGTGATTTAGTGCGTACTGGTTGAGCGCACAAACGATAAGAGACTCAAAATAATGAGATTTTTTTTGGAGGAACACCGAAGCCTATTAATAGTTATAAAGATGGAGAAGTATTAAAGCACACTAATTGATCTGAAGATGGTGTAGCATTCGAGGATGTGTGGACTAATATGGAGATGGAAGAGCATAAGAGTATGACACTAATTTGAATATGGAGGATAAACTGGACGATGTGCATAGATTTTGGGATAGATGCTGGACGTTTTCATTTGATGTGTATCTAACCCCTTTTGGTTAAGTATATTACCAGAGTGGTCGTATCGACTACTATTGATGATGGCTGATTTAGTCAATTTTGACGTGGATGGTGATGAGGCTTTAAGGAGCAGGATGTGAAGCTTCGTTCGATAGTGGTTTCAACATGATGGCTTTTTAATAAGCAGTATTGGCGGTGAGGCAAGGATATGCTGCTTTGACTCGGTGATTTTGTCATTTGATGATATGTCTTGATGAGAAGTGGTGGACTTGATGATGGATGACTTTACTCAAAGAGGTAGAGTGTGGGACTGTAAGTAAAGATGATAAGCCTGTGTATCAGGACGATGGGACTATAAGTGAAGGTGACGGGACTACTAGTCAAGATAGTGGGACTGTAGGAGGTGGCTTCTGGTATGAATGATATTTTGTTATATATGATGGATCAAGACTGTTCCAAACCAAAATATCTTCGGATGAGAGCTATGTAAACATTCCGAGGAAGAATCTATAGGGGAGAACATATGCAAAAGGATCATTGATGGCATATGTTTAGGTAGGTACTCCTGAAGCAAGGATATGTTATGGTGATGTCCATTTAGTCCAAAAGGATTGGTTATAGCATATGTTTTGGTAGATACTCATGAAGCAAGGATATTTTTTGGTGATGTCTGTTAGGGATATGATGGCCCTTGAATATTTCACTTGGGGATACAATGGCCCTTAGGGATATGATGGCCCTATAGCTTACGATGGAGATTTATTTTAAATTAGATCACATATAATGGTTGTTCTAGTTTTCCTGACCTATTGAGCGGCTTATATTTGAGAATCAAAGGGACATAATGTTTTCATATATTGAACACACTGAGTGACTGAATGTAAGGATGGATGTTGAATGCTATAATTTATTGATTGTTATCGCTTTTAGAATGTCACATGATGTAAATATCATTGATGCAGATATTTAGACACCCTTAGTACCCTGATGTAAGGCACACCTATGATGATGTCCAGAGTGGTATATACAATGTGCTAACTTTGCAAACGTAGGGATAGGTCAGGTATGATTCTCCATACCTATGCTCCATTTACTATTACAACTTCTATAGTACTTCGATATTTGTTTATAACTCACACTAGGCTTTTATTGACCAAGGTTTTATGTTTCTTCTTATTACCTTAGGTACTCATCAATGAAGCTGACTAAGTTACGTAACACGTGTAAGTACTATTTGGAATTGTATAGGTGGATTGGTTGGTGGTGATACCTTCTTGTATTTATACTTGTGTTTATTTTTACATATTCTGACATAGGACACACTGAAGCCTTGGAAGTGTTCGACTTGTTTCTTTAGAGATAATTTACTATATGAGTTTATTTCACTTATATAAACTATATTTATGTAATTGTGTGAGCTCCTATACTCTTATTATATGGATTATATAATTATTACTATCCCTATTGTTTTATGTCTATGATTTCTATTATATTTTATCTGATGTGTTGTGAGATATATGACATGTTCTAAGATTTTGTCCAATATCTCTTTCTCTTCTCTTCTTTTTGCTTTCCATCCTTTTCATCTCTCGATTTTCTTCTATTTCTTTCTCTTAACAACCATCATGTATTTCTCTGCTCCTTTACAACGTGCTATCGGGTTATATAAGCACCATTATGTAGGGTGGTCGCTATAACACCCCATACTTTTTTGCGTCCACATTTCGACAAAAATCAAAACTTGAACACATCCAAGCATGGAGCGTGTAATCTGGTACCTGCAATAAATGAGAATGAGCATAATCAGAGTACGATAAAATAACTCACAGTGGAAAAAAATAGGATAAACTAGTATTAACTTAAGTAACTACCTTTTTAAAGTAAGTCACTTTGCCAATACCGAGCATGAGAGAGAACGAGAACTGAAAGCCAAACTTAATCATCTGCGAGAACCCGACCTTCTCTATGAAACCTGGGAGGTTGTAATGAGGAGGGGGTTAGAACAACAAGTTTTGGTCACTAAGAAATGTACAACATAGACTATAACACAGATATATTCCGTTTGGTTCAACCCAAGCTGTACGGCTGACAAGGTTAGTGATTCTAGACTAATTTTGTTAAAGCTTACGCACGACTCTACTACTCTTCCCAAAGTAGTATTTCCAAATTATATTATCGAGATAGGACATTTATGTACATTTTTGTGAAGCCTTTCCATCAGAGCTTAACTGGTTGATTCTATCGAGAGTGGAACCCTAATTTAGGGGTTTCTATCTATATCCTCATTTACTATTCTTTATTATTTAACGCCTCACTATCAATGATAGATATGATGGATTCTCCCTGATCAATTAAGACCCTAAGTGTTGGTCATTCATTATCCCTCGGTAACATATTCAATGTTAACACAAACTAGAAGGCACTAGCTATGGGCCCTACTAGTTAAGGTTTCCGTCATTCACGCATATACCCTTGCCCCACATAAGGTGACATAAGTTGTTTTAACGTTCTTTATACCTTCTAGCTGACCTTATTAAGTAACCTCCTTAGTCGTTTACTACTTCCCGTAGGATAGATGAACATATCTGACCCTTTTAATTTCTAGGTTTAGGTAGGCCTATACACACCTGCCATTTAAGGCCTCTATACTAAAAACCTATTCCCAGGTGGACTCTTTAGCCTTAGTCATTAGCCTTTTAGGACCCAGGAAGCGGACTATACGCGAAGGTTATTATTTCGTACTCCATTTGCCTTTAACACCTTTCCCTTTTTGGGAAAAAGTAGGCTATGTTATTAAGTCATTCCCGTTTAATTCCTTTATATGGAAATACTATACGTACACCATTTACTTGTATCACGGGTTTAAAAGCCCAACTATATTTTTAATTATAAGTATTAATGCTGTAAATAAGGAAGGTTATATTCCCTTTTATCTAGGATATTCATTTGGCTTCTTCACTAATTTGGACTTAGTATTTAAACGACAATCAATATCCATTAATCCCTTTATGACACCATTTCGATTGATTTCATTTTTCTTTCCCTTTTATGACTTTAACGGTCATATTTTCCTAAGGCGACTATTTATCAGTCCCAAGTTATCTATTTATTGGACCTCAACAGGCAACTACTATATTTATTCTTTTATTTATTTATTGGTCGACTGTTATATATATATTTACATGCAAGGCCTCTCACATTAAGTTGACTACCTATGGATGCTGGATATGCCGGTCGGTTCCGGGTAAACTTCTACTACAAGTGTACTTAACCTCGTGCCTTAGTACGATTATACTTATGCATTAGATGTAACGACCCGTATTCTACACATCATAGGATTGTAGAATATTTATTTCTTTCCCGTATGAAGTCGTATGGTCATGTAACTTTGGGAAACATCCATTAGAGTCATTTCCCATGTTCATGATTTTTGTCGATTTTTAAATGACCATTTTGCCCTTAGTTAGTACTGTTTTGGCCATAACTTTTGATTGGAAAGGAATTTTGACCTGAAACCACTTCCATTGGATTCGTTTGATGGTTTACCTTTCCGTAGAGTGGTCATAATAGCCAAATGGACTTACCATTTGGGAGATATGGCTGAAAGAAGGTTTGGAGGGTGAAAAACTGCTTAATCGGGCCAAATCGGGTGATTAGTGAGTAGGCCCATAACCCATTTCGGGATTAGGGTTATGGGGAGGCTGAAATGAGATAGAGGATCATTCCATTTCAGTTTTCTAGCCTCCACTTATCACCAAGGAACCCTAAAAATGGCCTCCAACCTCAAAATCACCTCCAAATCACCTTTTGGTCAAGGATTTGACTTAGCAACCCATAATCAAGGAAGATCTACACCAAATCAACATTGGAGCTACTGTTTAGGATTGGGATTTGCATCAAATCAGAGATTTATTTCAGATCTTAGTTTATTTGTGGCTAAGGTGAGTGATTTGCATAGTTTTGCACTAATTATCGCTAATTAGGGTTGATTAGTGTTAATTAGCGAATTTAAACATGATAAAATTCGGGAAAAATGTTCATAAATTCTTAAATGATGTTTTAGACCTCTGATATGAATTTGGGTTAATTTGGTTAAGTTTTTCTAATCCTATCGTTAGTTTCACCTAAACATGCTTAAGGGGAAATGTGGGATTTTGGGTATGTTTGATCCATTTTAACCTATCATATGGATGTTTTGATGTTTGTGGTTGATTATGCATGTTGCTATGACTGTATGAAATGCTTTGTGATTAGTTTCAATAGTTAGAATGGTCGAAAACGTCATCGAATGGCGTAAACACTTGCTGGAACAGTTTCAGAAAACAGTGCAGGGTTCGGATCAGATCGGATATGGGGCTCGGATCGGATATGTTGAACTGGGCAAGGAATCCGATCGGAACCTGACACTTGAGAAAATTGGCAAAAAGGAAGGCCACGCTAACTGAACTGGGATCAGATCGGATCAAAGAGGAGGGATCGGAGCGGATAGAGGAGGATGGATCGGATCGAAGCGCGTGAAGGATGACGAGGCGGATCGGAGCGGAAGCAGGGACTGGAGGAGAGGCACCCGACCCGACCCGAAGTGAGGCACCCGACCCGACCCGAGGAGAAATACTCGACCCGAACCGTACCAGAAGAGGACCCGACCCGAACCGATGGCTTGAGGAGGAACCCGACCCGACCCAGTATTGACCAATAACCCGAGATGCAAAGGTAGTCCAATATGGGAAGTTAGAGCTCAGGATCCAATTGGGAACCAATGAGTTCACTTCATGGTTGGGCTTTGCTGCGGGACGTGTGCTAAGGAGTTGTCGACGTTCATAACTTCGATTCACCACTAAAAATGAAGGATGGCTACTTATCAGTGCAGTAGGGTCATTATGACCTGAGGGGCAAGGTGATGGTAGCAAGACTACGTTATCGGTGCAGTAGGGTCATTATGACATGAGGGGCAAGGTGATGCGTAGTAAGACTATGAGCCAGCGCAGATGGGGTGAATAACTCCATGGGGCAAGTGGACATAGTAATGATTGGTAAGGCTATGAGCCAGCGCAGATGGGGTGAATAACTCCATGGGGCAAGTGGATATAGCGAGGAATTAGTGGCTACGTTATCAGTGCAGTGAAGCCATTTATGACTTCATGGGGCAGAGTGATCGTAGCAAGGCATGTTGGGTGATCGAAGTGGTGAATATCGTATGCTTTACGCACTAAGTGAAAGATGTGAGGATGGATGCTATGTTTGATTGTTTGCCATCATTATGACATGCACACCTCCCCCACCTCCGTATTTTTACACCGTTTGATATGGTACCTTAGAGTGTTGTACAGTATGTAGTGCTAACTCTTTGGTTGCAGGTCCAGGTTCAGGTATGTTTTAGTCTACCTGTTATTGTTCACTTTAGATGCTTATCGCTCATACCAGGCTTTATGTCTGACCCAGAGTTTTATGTCTCCTCTTATTACTCTGGGTGCTCACACGAGCAGACTAGAGACAGGTTAGCTGGTGATGCGCGAGTAGCTGATTCGGAGGCGGGCAGGAGGCTTCCACGTATGATATATATATATATATATATATATATATATATATATATATATATATATATATATATACACACACACATTCTCCCTGTGTCGTTGGTGGTCGCTACTTGGGCATTAGTAGTGTACCTCCTTTATCTTACTTTTGCTTTGAGACAGTTTGAAAGTTGTAATAAGCTGTATTTTGGATTTCCGCTGCTATGATGTTTAGTTCTGGTTTTCAGCTTATGCACTGTCTCTCCTGTTTTATGTCAAGTATGTTATTATTATATTTTATTCTATGCGCTGTGAGACATTCTACAGGTTCTTTGTTAGTTCATTTCCTTCTTCCCTTTCCTTCTGGCGACCCGTTCCGTGCTAACTGGACATGTGTACAACGCACTTTTGGAGTAAATGTCGGTTGGTGCGGGGCGGGCCGTCACATTAGACCTCTCACATTGAACCGACTACCTGTAGTTGTTGGATTTGCCGATTGGTTCCGCTCAGGCTTACACAACAAGTTGAGCTTAATCTCGTGTCTAAACACGGTTTTATTTTTAAAATTTTCTAATTGGGGTCCACAATAATTATCCTAATTGATTTTAGGAATTGTAACCATTTCCCTATTCACATTTATTTTCCCCAAATCTATATTGGTTACAATGGTTATTTGCTTATTTGCGGTCTTATTTATGGAAATTAATTATATTTATTATTACAAATGGTCACCACAAATATATTAATTCAAAATGGATTAGATTTACATATAATTCCACAATTGAACCTTATCGAACATTCAAACATTCTACCATTTATATTTCACCGTTTTACGCAGATTTAGATGTATAATATGAATACTCATTTTTATGTTTTCGTGCGGTCAACGTATTTATTAATATTTATTATTATTTATTATTTCGCAATACTTATTTTTAAATTAATGAATTGGTCAAATCAGTTAACCAAACATTCCCTTTTTGTATTCAATTTTTCCGAAAAGGTTTCAAGTCTCACATGGACCGTTAGCCAAAATCATTGTAAATCTTGCCTATTTTATGGAATTGGCATATTTCCTAATCACAAGAAATATATGTAATGTATTTTTATTTTGGAATAGTCGATGCAAATTACATATAAAAACGTATATTTATTTTTATATGTACCTTTGCACCATTTTTCCCTTTCTAATTCTTTTTGTCATACTTCTTGTGATTCTAAAATAATGTCTCTTTATTTAAAAATGAAGAAAATGACATAATTTACAATGCTTAAGCCAAACCCAACAATATTGAATGTAAACAAGGAATATTTCTTTTATTCTTATAATCATACAATACGCAAATTCATCTTTTTACTCAAACTTACATTATTCATATTTCAGCACTGAACTAAAGATCTGGAATATAACTACAATAATTTATGTTTAATGAGACTGATTTATATATCCACATTGCTATGTAACGTATACATTATATTTCATATTTCATGAAAAAACTGTAGGAATATGTGGGAAAAATATATAAAAATCCTGCAATTTATGTTATACACAACCACAACTTGTCATTTACCAATTTCAAACATATTTATAATCAGATCTGATGGTCGCTAAAATTTACAATTATTTAATTAACAGATCTGATAGGCATAAAACATAGATTGGATTCAAACGAAATAGATAAGTCATCATAATTGTATTAGTAAATTTCCCACTCAACTTATAGCTTCCGATTTCTCTGTTTTGAACCTTTTTAGGCTTACAATCACCAAATTCTTATAAATCTTCAATTTATCTACAAAGGGGAAAATCTAGATTTATAGAAATATAAGAAAACGGGAAGAAAGCGAAGAAATCTATCGTTGAGCATCCTCTTCCATTGAATCTCTTCCTAATTCCATATGAATTTGATTTGATTTTGTATATATACATGAATATATTTTACTTAGAAATTAGGTTAGAAGAGGAAGAAGAATGGCAGTGAATGGAAGAAAATGGGGATCTACCCCTTTATTTATAAGGGTGGAAATGGCCTAGAACCGTCGGATTAGTTTTAAGTTATATCCGTTAATTCGTTTTTATAATATTATAAACCAAACCCTATATGACCCTACCGTCACTAGGCATCTGATCGATCGCCCAGTAGGTCGACCGTGGCGTTCGACCGCCGGTCGTCTGCTATGGTCGACCACCTGGGTAATTAAATGCACAAGTAGGCTATTTATAAATTGTATAATGTATATTAATTTTTCTATTTAATCATTTCTTTCCATTTTTCGTATTTCGTCCATAACTTTTTCATATAGACTCCGTTCGCGGAACTCCAAACATGAAAGTTGACCAGAATTTCCAAACGAATGCAATTGTTAAAATTCATTGTCAAATTCCATCATTTATAGAAATTCCTATTTTTGAGCTTCTAATTAAATAACTATTTATTATCAAAATTCCGGGTTGTTACATTCTTCACCCCTTAAAAGGAATTTCGTCCCGAAATTCTGACAGTTAGTTATCTTATCCAACCAATTTGTGTACATCCAATTTGCAACCATGTGTATATGTGCATGCTGTACATAATGAATTTCAACCATAAAAATTGCATGCAGATGATTCTAAAACGGGCCCTTTATATGTATGTATTGAGATTTTTCCTAACATTTTTAAAAACATGATGCAAAACATCATAAATATACTGATAGTTCTATATGAATGAAAATTTTGAAAAACTCTTTTTCATCCATTGCCTTCACACAATTACGAATAAAAGTGTGAAGCAACCAATTTAGCATCCAGATCCTACCATCCAAAACGTCATACAATCTAATCGTTCCCTACTAAATTTCTCCTAAACCGGAAAAATGAAATCAAAGAGAAGAATTTTAACATCTCTTCTGCTTAAAAATATTTCATTGCTTCCATACAGTGGAATTTTCTCCTCAGTTACACAAAATCCTCAAAAATTTCCAACTGTAGACTGTAAAAGAAGCTTAAAACAAGCTCTAAAACGTAAAATGAGTTAAATAGTAACTCTCGCGCATCGCTGACAAGGTATAGAAACTGCGTTTCCAAGGATAAAACAACATTTTCCTTGTTACCATTAACGTTTTTATCGTATCGTAGTCCCTATTGCACCGCTTGAACGCGCACATAAAGCATCCAGAAATCTTCCTCATGCTATTCGTGTGAGCAAAACACGAAATTTTTCAAAAAAATAAATTTCTGCTTAAAAACTTGTCATGTTTATTTTGAAAATTTCCTTTCAAAACCGTTTCACTTTCCAATAGAATAAGAAAATGATAAAAAGTTTTTCTTAAATAACATCTTCCAAAAACTTCAAAATGTATTTTGCAGAAACTTAAACGATTCGAGTCACATGTTGGCGGAAAAGAAAGCCAGTCACGCCATAAGTGCGAAAACTGAAATCCTACACAACAAGACCAAAATAAATTTTTTCTTTAACAAGGAACAATAATTTATTTATTTATATACCCATGACGAAAACAACGCAAAATCAGTCCTTTGCTATAATTTATCCAGCACATAATTCTATTCTTTCCAACTCTAGGCCAACTGTTAGTTTACATACGAAAATGAGATTTCATTCAAATAGGCACGTGTGAATGACATAAACATTTCCAAACATAGAAATCTCATTAACCTAAGTCGTGCGATTTAAACAACACTAACAATTACAAGCACGAATCACCATAAAGCCAAGAACCCCATGCTGGAATGGGATAACAACAAAACAACACCAAATACTCCTAAAACAATGGTTATAAATAATGAGATGTCTTGCTCCGCGGCTGGATCTCAAACTAATTTTTATGATCTTTAATTAACCATACCATGGTAACAAAAATGCTCGATCTCGTGTTACAAATGTTGTTGGTATTGTTGGAGGTTTTCACATCACCATCTCTTCCAAGAGAGAATTTATGATGAGAAAAGAAACCTACCACAAAACTGCTTCTTATAGAAATCCACCAAATATTGCCTAAAGACAAAGTGGATATATGAATTTACAAGTAATTCCATAAGACAACACACATAAGCACAACAAGTTGAATCGAATATGATGCAGTACAAAATGATGGTTACACCATCGATTAAACAAAGCATTGATTTCCGCATCATGAGAAAAATCTAGTCATAACTCCCCATTTATAGAACGATGCTAAACGGGTCACACGTATACATGGGCAGTTCGAACATAGATTCCCGACATCAAAAACCGACAATAAGAAAAATATTTTTGTTGCAAAATCCCTGAAGTCGGTCAAACAAAAGGGCGTACAAGTCCGTGTAAAACATGGATGCCTCTAAAACTCTCATCGAAATTCTCCTCAGAAAGACCATCCAAAGATGGTTTTGTCTTCATCTCTAAAATGACGATCGCCTTCGAAAGAGCCTATTCGAACAAGTTATAGCAAAGGCGGATGCAGCACAAACACAACCTTATTCTAAGATCTTGAGCAATGGATCGGTGCAAGTCCAACTGCCACAACAAATTTTCTTAGCCCTAAAGCGATGAGACCCTTTTGCTCATTCCGATCCAACCAAATGATCTCTACCCAAGGGTGAGACTTAAATGGTGAGCGTAAAATCAGATAGCGCAATTAGGTACTATCGCCAAGAAAAGTACGGAGAGAAGAAAACTAGATCTTGGAGTATCAGTGAGGCAAGATCCAATGTGCAAACAAGCGCGAAAAAGAGGAGACGAGGCAACAACAAAAAAAGAGAAGAAGGATAGAGATATAGTTTGGCTAGAGGAGGGAGAAAGGATGAAAGAAGGAAGTTAAGGGTAATTTGGACACAACTTTTATGGTTGAGTCCTAGGTCCAAGTTGTACCAAAGCTTGTCAACTAATTGTCTGTCTTAGTATAGCACCAACGGTCAACTACCAAATGGGCTTTGGACAGAGGTTGGACCTTGACCTTATTAGGCCAGATTAAAATATTAATCATCCCAAGTTATCTTTTAAGATTTGACGCGATTCGAAATAATTATTCTCATCACCGTAGTATTTAAAGACTGTAGTTAATCTCCGAACCAACTCCAAGGATTTGTAGTCTCAACACGATGCTACGACTATACAAAGAACGAACAAATTCCAAAAATAATTCAGCTACAAATCCGTAATAATTTCTAAAACAAATTTTTTTCCCCTTATTAGCCGACATAAACTAAGTGATTCAAATTCAAATTCAAATTCAAAACAAATTTTTGCCACCCATGGCCTTGAAGTCCTTGCAAACCTTGGCGAAATCGGCTTGTGGTTGCTGAGGAGGAGGAGGAGGTGGAACCTCAGTGATAGTGGGAGTGGTTGCTGGACCTGGATTATTGGCCCTAGCTTCCAAGTACCTCCGGAACCATCCGGGAATGGTGACTCCCTCAGGAAGATTGAGATCGGCCATGCTGAAAAAGGAAAAGATAGATTTAGAACGAGGAAACGAAGGATAGTGCTTATGGCTCTTGGGGAATAGCCTTTCAAAATAAACTAGACTTTTCTTTGGAAAATACTTAATTGGTTTTGAAAATAGCTTTTAAAAGTAACTTTAAAACCCTTTTTGTTCCAATCTCGTAAACCTTAGGCTCTGATACCAAATGTAACACCCCACCTCCGCCAGTGCCACTCTTGAAAGGACACTGACTTTGGAGGGGCGTTTAAATCAGGTAATCATGCATGCAGATATCACAAGACAGAACATATAAGTAAAAACAGAGTAAGTATAGCAGTGGATAAAAGCTAGCATATCAAATCCATAGGTTAAGTTACAACACAGTACTTAATTATTTTCCATAAACAAAGTCTAGAAACATAAAACTTGTAACTGAAAAGGAAAACATGAAGTAGCTATCCCCAAGTAGAAAACCATAGCAAGCTCAAGTCCGAAGCAAACATGAGCTATCCAAGAAAAGCAGCTAAGATCCAAGCTAAGTGCTGGTACTCCCGCCCTGTAAACCTGGGGGGGGGGGGAAACGAAAGAAAAGATGCGAAAGAAAACGGGTCAGTCAAAAGACTGGTAAGTCCTATCTACAATTGTACAACAACAAATAAAGTTAACAGTATATATATAAACAAGGATGAGTCATAGGATGATAACTGGCATGGTAAGAAGTCAACAAGCTAGATCAAATGTGGTACCGCATAAACAAGATTGAGGTTTGCACCAAGTGTACTAGTATCACAAGTCGTGTCAAGTGTAAACGAGAGGTGATCCCCAGGCCCAAGTTTGGCCCACCATCATGAATGACCTAAATCAAGGCCCAACTGGCACGGTCTAGTCGATCAGCTCCCTACAGCCTAACTCGTCAAGTGTCGGTGTCATACGGCCCAACTACGAAGTGTAGCTAAACTGTGCTAGGTCCACCCTAGGGTGTATCAAGTCCTAGGGTGTCAACCCCTGACACAAACCAAGCACGCACAGTTTAAACCTACTGGTGCCCGTGCCTGCTTTTTCAACTCCGGACCATGTGCACGACCATGGCCCGCCTGAACCTACACCGGCGCACCTACACATCCGTCGTTTTAGTCGCTTACATGTCATCCCAGTAATCGTGCCCCACCCTAGCCTAGTCCCTAGGGTATCATGATACATCCAAGAGGGTTACTGGTGCAAAGGACCACGTAACTAGGGTTTCCTTAATGGGTTAAACGTGGTTAACCCAACTCATCTAAGTACCAAGTTGGTTAAGTGTACCCAAGGTTCATGACTTAACCCTACCAACCCATCGTGTTTAATTGGTTAAGTATTCAAGCGGTCCATGACTTAACCCTACCATGTGGCATTAATTAATTTAATGCACCCAACCTCTCACATTAGACCTTGTTGTGGTTACTAGTTAGGCCGGGCGGGTCCGGGTAGGTTTACACCACAACTTAGTCTAACCTCGGGTCTTACGTGCGACATGACCAACTACTCACATTGGGTCCTATTGCTTGTAGCCACTAGTTAAGCCGGTCGGTTCCGGGTAGGTTTATGCTACAAGCTCAACCCAACCTCGAGTTGGCCATTCTCATGTTTTCTAAGTGTCATGTCCATCACATTACAAGTTTTCAAGCAATTGGGTAGACCTAACTTAATAGGTAAATTCCCAATGGGTAGACCTAACTTAATAGGTAAATTCCCAAGCTTATGTTTTTATGTCTTTTAAGTTTACCCAATCCCAAACGCAATCCCATCGCTTACATATCGCAATAGCGCATAAAGGATAGAAAGAAGGAACTTGGCATAATCATGACATAGAGGGGTTGGAGCCACAAGTTAAACATGGTGGCATGAGACAAAGATGTGATCATAAACTTGCATATCACATTATCAACTTGCAAAATATTCATGAGCATGCATAACATCATTTTAACTTGCATAAGGTTCATATGCATGCATAACATGGTTTCAACTTGCATAAGGTTCATATGCATGCATAACCTCAAACTTGGCAAATAGGTGGAACATGGCCATAGATAGCATGAGATAAGGACTAGTAATATGCATATAACATTATATGCATGTTAATGCAAGGATTATGAGAGTTTCAAAGTTGCATTATGCAACATTTCCAACCAAAGATCATATCTTTCTATGCATAAAGCCAAGGTGATGACTTTACTAACATGCATAGAGTAATCTTATACATAAAATCATAAGATCAAAGCACATATCATGATTAACCCCAAACTCAAACTTGAAACATAACATATTAACTTCATAGTTAAAATACAAGAGTAGAAATAGGCTTACAATGCTATGAAGACTCAAATGAGTATAGCCAATGTAAGAAATCCCTTATGCAACTAATTAAAACCCCAAAATGCAAGCAAACTTGATCAAGACTCCTCCTTTATGATGCCAATAGAGAAACAAGACTTTAATGCAAGCTAAAGAGGATCATACAAGCCTAAATACACTTGTATGCATGGGAAAATTGATTTAGGAATTTATGAAGAGAGTGGAGGCCATGAGAGGATTGATTTTGCCATAGTTTAGTTGTAGGATAGATTAATGTGGATTTAGGGTAGGTTAGGGTCTTATTTATAGATTAGGCTAGTGATTTAGACCATAGGATTAAACCTTAGTTCTCATTTCAGCCCTCTAAATCGAATCTGGCCCTCTAGCTCAACACATTCTCAAGATGGTGCACCAGGCAGGACTGGGCGTCTGAGCCAAGTCGACAGCCAAGTCGACAGGGCTGTCGACCTGGTCAGACCCAGTCGACTCCCAAGTCGACAGGGCTGTCGACTTGGGTACTGTGGCGGGAATTTTCCTGCCTTGGCCCAACTGGTCCAATTTCAAAGCTTAGATTTGAATTTGAAAATCTGTTTTTATTTAGAAATTTTCTGAAAACTTTGTTGGGCCTTAATCGGGTCATACGGACTCCGATTTTCGAAAACTCGGACTCTATTTCGCATGTTTTTCCGAGACGAACGCAATGGCATAGCCCGTTTCCCTTGATTCAGATTTTATTATTTAATTCTGCCTTGTTTTGTGTTATATCTTATTATTAAAATACGGGTTATTACATTCTCCCCTCCTTAAAGGATTTCGTCCCCGAAATCTCTAAGTTAGGAAGAACGTGTCCTACCATCCATCATCCATCTACTCACCACATCATCCACGAGTAACCATTGTCCTTAACAATTTCTAAATGCTGTATGATCATATGCAAAGGTGTGTGTATATGTACTTATCTAATGCGAAAATCAGGCGGTTACTGATTCAGTACACCTCCTTAATGCAAAGTATGCTAGTGAAATGCGTCCATATGTATGCAAATTCCTAGCCTAATTTTATAATTTCTACATGAGTACACATAACATTCATCCATATGCAACATCCATGAGATAGCACAACAAGTTTCAGCCATGAATAAGTATAAGCACTCATGCATATGCAATATGAAGGTGTGTGAGCCGATCTTAGTGCCTAATGTGTATCATGCATCCATGAGTATCCACTTGCCAACACTTGCAACCACTTGCAACCATCAAGCATAACATGTTTCAAATACATGTTTCATCCAAGGGGTTCCTACCTAAGGTCCTCATGACGAAGTTACAAGATAAACAGGATAAACATGGATAGCAAAAGAAAGATATGCTAAAGAGGAAAAGAGATCGAGAATGTACCCTCAAAAAGGAATGGATAAAGCCCAAGCATCTTCTCCTCTGTCTCCCAAGTTGCATCCTCTTCGGCTTCACTCCACTGAACTTTCACCAATTTGACCTCTCGATTCCTTAGCTATCTGATCTCCGTTCCCAAGATACGAATCGGAGCTCTCCTCAAGGTTGCCTCTTTCTCTACTTCCACGTCTTCAAGAATGCTAGGTTCAACCACCTCAGTGGACTCATGTAGGCACTTTCGGAGATGCGAGACATGAAAGACATTATGCACTCCGGACAGCTTCTCGGGCAATTGCACTTTATAAGCCATCTTCCCAATTCTCTCTATGATAGGGAAGGGTCCTACGAATCTGGGTGCCAGCTTCCCAATTGCTCCGAAGCGAACCACATTACGCAAAGGAGAAACCTTCACGTAAACCATGTCTCCAACTTCGAACTCCAAATCTGTCCTTCGCTTATCAGCATAGGATTTCTGTCTATCTTGGGCCGCTTTCATCCGTCTTCTCACCAATTCAACTTTCTCATATGTGTCTCGTATCATATCGGGCCCGAGTACCAGCTTATCTGTTGTCTCCCACCAACAAGATGGTGACCTACACGGCCTCCCATATAAAGCTTCAAATGGTGCCATCCCTATGCTAGCTTGATAGCTATTGTTGTAAGCAAACTCCACAAGAGGAAGGTGGTCTTCCCAAGTGCCACCAAAATCAAGAACACAAAGCCTCAGAAGGTCTTCTAGCACTCTATTCATCCTTTCGGTTTGGCCATCCATCTGGGGGTGATAGGCTGTACTCAGATTCAATTGCGTACCCATTGCTTCCTGCAAACTATTCCAGAATTGGCTAGTGAAGATTGGGTCACGATCACTGACTATGCTAGAAGGAACCCCATGCAATTTCACTATTTCTCGAAGGTAAACAGATGCCAGCCATGATGCAGTCCTTTTGCTCTTTACTGGGATAAAGTGAGCACTCTTCGTAAGTCGATCAACGATGACCCATATGCTCGAATTCCCTTTTCTTGATCTAGGCAATCCATCCACGAAGTCCATAGAGATGCTCTCCCACTTCCATTGCGGGACCTCCAATGGATGTAATAGCCCACCTGGTTTCTTCGACTCAGCTTTCACTTGTTGGCACACCATGCACTTTGAAACATAGTCTGCCACATCCTTCTTCATTCCAGGCCAAAAGAAAATGCACTTCATATCCCTATACATCTTATCTCCACCAGGATGTATAGTCATCTTTGAGTGATGTGCTTCTTCGAGAACTTTATGCACCAAGTCTCCCACTTGTGGCACGCAGAGTCTTCCATCATGCCTTAGCCAACCCTTGTCATCAATAGTATATCTAGCAAGGTGACTAGACGTCTCACCACGAATCAACCTATCCATGATCTCCACTATTTGTGGGTCTTCCTTTTGCGAAGTCCCTACTTGATCCAGAAGTGTGGGTCTAAGCTCGAGAGATGCTAACGATCCTGTCATCGACTCAACTGCTGTCGTGAAATCAAAGGTTGCCAGGAACTCTAGGCTCTTCATCTCAACAAACAAGGGACTCAAAGCCAACCTTTTTCTGCTTAGTGCATCAGCCACAACATTACCCTTGCCAGGGGTATAAGCTATTTCGAAGTCATAAGATGCCAAGAATTCCATCCACCTTTGCTGCCTAAGATTCAGATCTTTCTGCGAGAAGAGATACTTGAGTGATTTGTGATCAGTGTACAACTTAAACCTTTCGCCTAAAAGATAGTGGCGCCAGGACTTGAGTGCAAAGACAATCGCCGCTAATTCCAAGTCATGAGTGGGATAGTTCTTCTCATGAACTTTAAGTTGCCTACCCCCATAACATATCACTCTTCCTACCTGCATTAGAACAGCGCCTAACCCTGCGCCACATGCATCGGTATACACGGTAAACATCTTACCGCCATCGGGTAATGCCAAAACTGGAGCTGTGGTAAGGGCCCTCTTGAGCCTTTGAAAAGCAAGCTCACACTCTGAGTCCCATGCAAAGACTAAGTTCTTCTTCGTCAATCTAGTGAGAGGGGCCGAAATCTTAGCGAAGTCTCTAATGAACTTCCTATAGTAGCCTGCCAGACCGAGAAAGCTTCGCACTTCGGTTGCATTCTTAGGAGTCTTCCAGTCTTGAACTGCAACCACTTTCGCGGGATCCACAGCTATACCCTGCTTAGAAACTATATGCCCAAGAAATCGGACTTCTTTTCTCCAAAAGTGGCATTTGGAGAACTTGGCTTTCAACTGATGGGCTCTAAGCGTATCCATCACCTCCTTGAGGTGTTTAGCATGTTCTTCCTCGTCTTTTGAAAAGATCAGAATATCATCCACGAAGACAACAACAAACTTGTTAAGGAACTCCCTGAACACCCTACTCATCAAATCTACGAAGTAGGCGGGTGCATTAGTCAAGCCGAATGGCATGACAAGCCATTCAAAGAATCCGTCTGGAGTCCTAAATGCAGTCTTATCAATGCTGTCTTCGGCCACTCTAAGCTGATGAAATCCGGTGGCTAAATCAAGCTGAGAGAAAACAAAAGCACCAACAAGCTGGTCGAAGAGGTCATCTATCCTCGGTAATGGATGCCTATTCTTCTTGGTCAGCTTGTTCAGCTCTCGATAATCAACACATAGACGAAGCGAGCCGTCCGCCTTAGTAGCGAACACCACAGGAGCACCCCATTCGGAAATGCTTCGCCTAATAAAATTCTTCTCAAGAAGCTCCTTGATTTGCTTACTGAGCTCTCTCCTTTCCCGCGGTGCCATGTGCCTAACTGGTAAGGAGACTGGCTTAGCATTATCAACCAGATAAATGCGGAAATCTATCTCTCGCTTAGGGGGTAACCCCTTAACTTCTTCAAAAACATCAGGGTATTCTCGAACCACCCTTACAGATTGCAGATCATCGATAGACGAGTCAAGAGATTCAAGATAACATAGCATGACGGGATCTAGCGGGTTGCAAGAAATCTCTAGGGTATTGCCAAGGCGAGTCATGAGTCTCACCACCCTATGCTCACAATCGAGAATGGCTCCATAGCGGGACAACCAATCCATGCCCAAGATCAACCCGTATCCCGTGAACCCGAGAACATAAGCATCACACGAGAATTCTACGGTCAAGATAGAAATCCTCAAATCCATACAGATCATAGACAAATGGGCTGAACCCCCAATCGGATTTGAAACACTAACGGGATCCTCAACAAGACTAGTACTTAGGTGCAAACTTCCAACAACATCAGAGGAAATAAAGGTATGTGATGCGCCAGAATCAAACAAAGTGCGAACAGGAAAACCAGAAATATAAACAAGACTTTCCACAGAAATAGTACCTCGGTCCTGAACTGGAGCGGTGTTGAGAGCATGCACTTGCCCTCCAGATGAACCTGCGCGCTGAGTTTGTCCATGCCCCTGCTTCTTAGGGAAATCCTTGCTAAAATGTCCCGTCTCTCCACAATGAAAGCATCCACCCAATTTCATTTTCTTCTTCCTACAGTCCTTGGCTACATGCCCAACAATCCCACAGAAGTGGCACTTTCTTGTGTCCTTTGCCTTGTTCTTGTTGCCCTTGTTGTTCTTGTTGTTCTTGTTGTTCTGATTACTCTGATTCCCTCCCCACTTGGAGTCTGTCTTCTTAGGCTGAGTTTCATTGGGCTTGACTTCCTTCTTCCCATTCTTATCCTCTCCCTGCAGCAATGCCATGTCTACCAGGCTCTCGAAAGTGGCCCCCATGGGTATGTGTGACATAGCTAGACCTTGTAATGGCTCATTTAACCCTCGTGCAAAACGTAGAGCCTTCTTCTCGGGAGTATTGACCATGTCCAAACCGAATCGGGCAAGCTGGTTGAACCTATTCACCTACTCTCTCACTGTCATGTCTCCTTGCTTCAAAGCTATGAACTTCTCTAGTTGCAAATTTGCCTCTGCAGATGATAGAAACTTAAGCCCAAACCTTGCCCTAAAGTCGGCCCAGGTTTCTACGGGCCTTGTAGCATTGGTGACCTCCCACCAATAAGAAGCTTCCTCCTTTAGTAGCCAAACCGCCAACAGAACCTTTCTATGGTCCTCTATATCAAAGATGGTAAAAAGATCTTCGGTCTCCTTCAACCAATTTCTTGCTTCCACGAAAGTCTCTGTCCCAATAAAATTTTTGCCACCCGTGGCCTTGAAGTCCTTGCAAACCTTGGCGAAATCGGCTTGTGGTTGCTGAGGAGGAGGAGGAGGTGGAACCTCAGTGATAGTGGGAGTGGTTGCTGGACCTGGATTATTGGCCCTAGCTTCCAAGTACCTCCGGAACCATCCGGGAATGGTGACTCCCTCAGGAAGATTGAGATCGGCCATGCTGAAAAAGGAAAAGATAGATTTAGAACGAGGAAACGAAGGATAGTGCTTATGGCTCTTGGGGGATAGCCTTTCAAAATAAACTAGACTTTTCTTTGGAAAATACTTAATTGGTTTTGAAAATAGCTTTTAAAAGTAACTTTAAAACCCTTTTTGTTCCAATCTCGTAAACCTTAGGCTCTGATACCAAATGTAACACCCCACCTCCGCCAGTGCCACTCTTGAAAGGACACTGACTTTGGAGGGGCGTTTAAATCAGGTAATCATGCATGCAGATATCACAAGACAGAACATATAAGTAAAAACAGAGTAAGTATAGCAGCGGATAAAAGCTAGCATATCAAATCCATAGGTTAAGTTACAACACAGTACTTAATTATTTTCCATAAACAAAGTCTAGAAACATAAAACTTGTAACTGAAAAGGAAAACATGAAGTAGCTATCCCCAAGTAGAAAACCATAGCAAGCTCAAGTCCGAAGCATACATGAGCTATCCAAGAAAAGCAGCTAAGATCCAAGCTAAGTGCTGGTACTCCCGCCCTGTAAACCGGGGGGGGGGGGGGAAACGAAAGAAAAGAGGCGAAAGAAAACGGGTGAGTCAAAAGACTGGTAAGTCCTATCTACAATTGTACAACAACTAATAAAGTTAACAGTATATATATAAACAAGGATGAGTCATAGGATGATAACTGGCATGGTAAGAAGTCAACAAGCTAGATCAAATGTGGTACCGCATAAACAAGATTGAGGTTTGCACCAAGTGTACTAGTATCACAAGTCGTGTCAAGTGTAAACGAGAGGTGATCCCCAGGCCCAAGTTTGGCCCACCATCATGAATGACCTAAATCAAGGCCCAACTGGCACGGTCTAGTCGATCGGCTCCCTACAGCCTAACTCGTCAAGTGTCGGTGTCATACGGCCCAACTACGAAGTGTAGCTAAACTGTGCTAGGTCCACCCTAGGGTGTATCAAGTCCTAGGGTGTCAACCCCTGACACAAACCAAGCACGCACAGTTTAAACCTACTGGTGCCCGTGCCTGCTTTTTCAACTCCGGACCATGTGCACGACCATGGCCCGCCTGAACCTACACCGGCGCACCTACACAGCCGTCGTTTTAGTTGCTTACATGTCATCCCAGTAATCGTGCCCCACCCTAGCCTAGTCCCTAGGGTATCATGATAAATCCACGAGGGTTACTGGTGCAAAGGACCACGTAACTAGGGTTTCCTTAATGGGTTAAACGTGGATAACCCAACTCATCTAAGTACCAAGTTGGTTAAGTGTACCCAAGGTTCATGACTTAGCCCTACCAACCCATCGTGTTTAATTGGTTAAGTATTCAAGCGGTCCATGACTTAACCCTACCATGTGGCATTAATTAATTTAATGCACCCAACCTCTCACATTAGACCTTGTTGTGGTTACTAGTTAGGCCGGGCGGGTCCGGGTAGGTTTACACCACAACTTAGTCTAACCTCGGGTCTTACGTGCGACATGACCAACTACTCACATTGGGTCCTATTGCTTGTAGCCACTAGTTAAGCCGGTCGGTTCCGGGTAGGTTTATGCTACAACTCAACCCAACCTCGAGTTGGCCATTCTCATGTTTTCTAAGTGTCATGTCCATCACATTACAAGTTTTCAAGCAATTGGGTAGACCTAACTTAATAGGTAAATTCCCAATGGGTAGACCTAACTTAATAGGTAAATTCCCAAGCTTATGTTTTTATGTCTTTTAAGTTTACCCAATCCCAAACGCAATCCCATCGCTTACATATCGCAATAGCGCATAAAGGATAGAAAGAAGGAACTTGGCATAATCATGACATAGAGGGGTTGGAGCCACAAGTTAAACATGGTGGCATGAGACAAAGATGTGATCATAAACTTGCATATCACGTTATCAACTTGCAAAATATTCATGAGCATGCATAACATCATTTTAACTTGCATAAGGTTCATATGCATGCATAACATGGTTTCAACTTGCATAAGGTTCATATGCATGCATAACCTCAAACTTGGCAAATAGGTGGAACATGGCCATAGATAGCATGAGATAAGGACTAGTAATATGCATATAACATTATATGCATGTTAATGCAAGGATTATGAGAGTTTCAAAGTTGCATTATGCAACATTTCCAACCAAAGATCATATCTTTCTATGCATAAAGCCAAGGTGATGACTTTACTAACATGCATAGAGTAATCTTATACATAAAATCATAAGATCAAAGCACATATCATGATTAACCCCAAACTCAAACTTGAAACATAACATATTAACTTCATAGTTAAAATACAAGAGTAGAAATAGGCTTACAATGCTATGAAGACTCAAATAAGTATAGCCAATGTAAGAAATCCCTTATGCAACTAATTAAAACCCCAAAATGCAAGCAAACTTGATCAAGACTCCTCCTTTATGATGCCAATAGAGAAACAAGACTTTAAAGCAAGCTAAAGAGGATCATACAAGCCTAAATACACTTGTATGCATGGGAAAATTGATTTAGGAATTTATGAAGAGAGTGGAGGCCATGAGAGGATTGATTTTGCCATAGTTTAGTTGTAGGATAGATTAATGAGGATTTAGGGTAGGTTAGGGTCTTATTTATAGATTAGGCTAGTGATTTAGACCATAGGATTAAACCCTAGTTCTCATTTCAGCCCTCCAAATCGAATCTGGCCCTCTAGCTCAACACATTCTCAAGATGGTGCACCAGGCAGGACTGGGCGTCTGAGCCAAGTCGACAGCCAAGTCGACAGGGCTGTCAACCTGGTCAGACCCAGTCGACTCCCAAGTCGACAGGGCTGTCGACTTGGGTACTGTGGCGGGAATTTTCCCGCCTTGGCCCAACTGGCCCAATTTCAAAGCTTAGATTTGAATTTGAAAATCTGTTTTTATTTAGAAATTTTCTGAAAATTTTGTTGGGCCTTAATCGGGTCATACGGACTCCGATTTTCGAAAACTCGGACTCTATTTCGCATGTTTTTCTGAGACGAACGCAATGGCATAGCCCATTTCCCTTGATTCAGATTTTATTATTTAATTCTGCCTTGTTTTGTGTTATATCTTGTTATTAAAATACGGGTTATTACATTTCTACGCCCAATTTTTGACAAAAATCGAAACTTGAACACATCTATGCATGAAGCGTGTAATCTGGTACTTGAAATAAATGAGCATGAGCATGATCAGAGTATGGTAAATTAACTCACAACGGAAATAAAATAGGATAAACTAGTATTAACTCAAGTAACTACCTTTTTAAAGTAAGTCACTTTGCTAATACCGAGCATGAGAGAGAATGAGAACCGAAAGCCAAACTTAATCATCTATGAGAACCCGACCTTCTCTATGAAACCTAGGAGGTTGTAATGTGACATCCCACGTCCGTTAATGTCACTCTTTATCAGAATGCATTAAGATTCATGAGGCGTTATAGGTAAACAGAAACATCACAAGACATATATAAAATAATAGCGGAATTTAAACTATATTCTTTAAACAGAAAACATCATGATCCAAAATCTAGTTACATCATAACTCTGAAATATAGAAAACCCATTACATCAAATTAAAGTATATGTCTTATACTAAAATCATCAGAGTACAGTAATATAAAATCGTAGTCCCTAAAAATAGCCATATCAGAGTGGATAAGTAACCAAAGCGGTACATCTAAGTAGCTCCAAGCAGAAATAGAAGAGAGAATCCTAATCAAGCCTGAGTATTCCTACCCTGAGAACCTGGGGGAAAGGAAAGAGAGAGAGAAAAGGAGACAAACAAATCATACATAAAGTCTGGCGAGTCCAGTTCCTTTTAGCATACAAATTAGTAAAAGCATCATGGCAGGCATGTAAACTAGATGAGAGTGATAACAGTATCATAAGGCAGGTATAAAAAATGAGCAGAATAAGAAGAACAGAATAGGTTATGCTTCTCAAATACTTTTCTCTGCACTAATACTAGTATAATAGAAACAAAATGATCCCAACAAAAACAGATGGTAGACTTAGGTGTACTTATAGCGACGGGTTTTACCCCCAATGATAATAAAAAGCAATCTAACAGAAATGACAGGTGTTAACCCCAACGATAATAATGGGCTCCTAAACAAGCAGGACTAGATGTACCCTAATTACTACCCCAATCCATCGGCTCCTTATCCTGTAGATACCTTATGCTGGCCCCACAGTAGGATGTGTCACTTTCTAAAGTGGCAACCCCTTTTTCCGATAGGCTCAACCGTACCTACTGATGTCATAGCGTCTTAATTTCTCGAGTAATCCAGACCCATGCACGCACATGACTCCGTTGGAACGCACCGTCAACACCTCCATCCATATAAACCTCTTATAATCAGCTCAGTAAGTGTGCCCCTGAACCCAACCTAGTTCGGGGTCCCCCTATGATACATGTACGGGTTACTGACCGATACGGGTCCCGCACCACAAATGATACAGCCACCCCCAGGCTTATATCCCCAACTATTAGGATTTTGAAAGGTTATGCTTAATAGTTTAACAAGCCCGTATAACCCCAACATATAAAACAGGTTAAGTTTGTCTAGTTCGTATAACCCCCCACAGATTTAACATATTTACTTAACCCCCCATTGATTCAAGTAAGTTTACTTGACCCTTACACAATTTGATAGGTTCATGTAACCCCCACAAATTTAAACAGGTTAAGTATTACAGGTTAATAATATTTCCCATTCATGCAATGTTAATGCACCAGACCTCTGACATTAAGCCGACCACTTGTGGATGTTGGATATGTCGGGCTGTTCCAGGCAGGCTTCTACCATAAGTTTAGACTTAACCGCGTGTCTTGGCACCGTTACATGCACATTTACGCACTAGACCCCTCACATTATATTAACCACTTATAGATGCTAGATTTTCCAGGCAACTTTTGGAAGACTTCTACCACAAGTGTAATGTAACCTCGTGTCTAAGTGCGGTTACAGTTTCCATTTACTATAAATTTAGGCATATTCATTTTTAATCAATTATTCATGTTCATCATAAGTTATGCCCCAAATCCGAGTCTGATTCACGATACAAGTTAATCCCCAAATCAAAGTCTTAAATCCCGGTGCAGGATATACCCAAATCCTAGTCATGTTTTGCAATACAAGTTAGGCCCCAATTTATCATTCCCAACCTTTCCTAATTTAGTTCGTTAGCATATTTCAGCGATAGGCCTAGGCTCGTAGGTAGCCTAGGTATAAAATAAAAAGGGAAGGAGGGAGAGAAGAGAACAGAAAT
>JASFAX010002932.1:0-44192 GCA_030737875.1 Allium sativum | reverse complement strand
GTAAGTTTCATGAATATATATATATATATATATTGATAAAATACTATATAAAATAAAATAAAATATATCCTAACATCTAATCAATTTAATTAAGCAAACCTATGTCCTAACGCAACTCTAAAATATGTACAGCGCCACCCTATGTTTGAAAACGTGCAAAAAAAGGAATTGAAATCAACCGACACAAATTTAATAATTTGCTTACGTTGGTCCCCTTCATTCGCCTATATAAACAGGGGACGCTGCCTTCGTTATTCTTCTTCAGAAGTTCAAAACTGATATTTTAATGACCTCCAAAAAAATTAAAACAAATTAAACCTTCCACTAAAAATCATGAAAACTATAAATATGAAATCCTTACAACCTGCTCTTTATTCTCGTACATATTTTATGGGGTGTGATGACATTCCATTTGTTGTCAAAACTTCACAGTAGATCTAGAGCGGAGTCGAGTTGTCAACAGGGAAGGCAATGAGTAAAAAGTAGTACGACGTGGAGTTCATGAGAGTGATGTGCATAGGTTGTGAATTTTGGGGTATTTTCGTGGAATATGAGTTCGATGTCTACTAGCTACAGCGTGGGTATGTTGTTCGGTGGAGATGGTTGTTTTGAGTGAAGCAAAATGGTGATGGGGTTGGGGAAATTTTGAAGAGGAGGCTGTTGGTAATTTCTGTTTGAATTTAAAAGAAGCAGAGAGGGAGTAGGGGATTGAAGAAGGCACGACAATGGAATTTGTGAAGCTTCAGGTGCTGTAACGGTCCGCAAATCCGTACCATTTAGGTTGATTGTATACAACATACGTCCAACCCAAATTGCACGAAAATACAAATCATTAATAGAAAGAAATTAGAGGATGAGAAATAGAAAGATAGAAAAATAGAATAGAAGAAAATAGGTAGACGATAGAACTGAACAACAACACAAAATTACCACAATCGTAGCGGAACAAAATATAATATATATCATAACTTTTGGAATACAAAACTATATTTGAACTTACATACATCATCAGAGTACATTAAAGATACAGCACAGCGGACATAAACCTTATATGTCTAACGTTGAAGCCCCCTGCTCCAAACTCCTCCAAGAGTATCTATAAAATCCTGAACTACTTGACTGCCCGTACATATTTGAGCACCCAAGAGTTTAGGGAAACATAGAAAAATAAACTCTGGGTTAGTCATGGGACCGGTGTGAGTAAACGATTTTAAAACAGCTTGATAAATAAAGGATATCTCATTAGACCACGCCGTAAAACGGAACGGTTTTTTTTTCTTATAAGAATCTTAAGTACTCGGTTTAACTTTAAAAATCTTTTCGAAATAAAGTAAAATCATAAGACCGGTCCACACATATACACAGATGGTTTTTACCTTACGATAATCCAGAATATCTTTGAAATCGATACTATTCTGATATTATAATAGTGTATGCAACAAATAAATAACAATCTAGTGGAACGCTTGCATCTCACGCTCCACATACATAGTATACCATCAAAACCGCAGGCGCTTATTGGAAATGGATTCCAACTATGGCAAAATATGGGACCACCTTACGACGATGTATCTCTAGAGAGGAATACACCAGGATTCAACAAGAATATCTTGCAATCCAGAATAAACATGACTGGCCCCTCACTTCTCTTGAGAGTACCGAATGTATTGTCACCTACAGTTGGTACCAACATAACCGTTCTCGGGAGATACAGAAGCGAAAGAAGAACAAGTTGAAATTTCTCTAGATGATGACAATACACCCTTTTGATGGGAGCGACCCACATAGCCATGCGACCTACCCGATTTTATACCATTTCCCGGTTGTGAGGCTTGAGGTTGAGCTTACCTTTGACCAATCATTTCTTTATTTACTTTGAAAGCCACATCCTCAAAATCCGTCAGCCACTAATTGATTTCCCTAAAAATATATCAAGGGTATAAAGCAAGAGAAACGAATTCCTCCGCCACCAACATAAATACGTTTGAAGAGATCAACGTACGTGATCGGTTAGGCATATTCTGTCAGACATTCGTCCATACAAGTTGTCCTCACTACATCATATATGCTAATTAAGCTGTGTTTTTAGCCGTATCTAAAGCTCTTAAACACGGAAAAAAGCCATATCAAAAATTGGCATGTTAAATTTTTAGATACGGCTATAAACCGTATCACACTAGTGATAACATATGGCTTATAGCCGTATCTAAATTGTATCCAGACGCAGCCTTTGACCGTATCTAACTATATCTGTGTGCACATATATATACACACACATGCATACATATATATATAAAAACAGAAATGGTAGCACATATTTTTCATAACACAACATATATACCATAATTTATACACAAGAATAACACAGTTTATATATATATACACACACACGCATACTCAAAGTGTTACAAGATTTTTCATAACTCTAACACAATGTCTAACATACAAACATATACAGAGGAAACTTTCAAAGATTTTCATAATAGTATGAACTAACAAAAATGGTAAAAATATATGATCAGCCTGATATAACTCCAGTCAAGGCCAGGAAGATTGAGCGTACGTGCTGATCATGCCAATGAAATCATGTGTTTGCTGTAAATCAAAGCAGTATGAGAATAAGCTAGCCCATGATGCTGATAAAGTTTATTTTTTATTCTCCAAAATCTCCGCAAACATGATTTTCACGTACCACAAACTTATTATAATTCTCCTTGTCACTTGGCTGCAATGTAGATATAACATTGGTATAGCCTTGCCCTTTCTATTCTATCACCCTTATCTAATGTAGTGTATCCGAGATGAGGGGGATGGAAAAAAGCGAGATATTACCTGAAGTTTATATCAAATGCTCTGATTTTTCCTACTAAGTACCATGACAGAAATCCCAATCCAGCAGACCCTGCACAATTATGGTTTTACTGCATAGTTATAATCTATACGGTTCAAAACACTAACAACTTCTCGTATTACATGAGGGTTGTATCATGATAGAATTATCTGAATAAAAATGTTATTGAAATATAGATCGCCAAAAAAATGACCATATTGATTGCTACCACGGATATTAACCTTGAGCCTCCTTCCTTCCACTAATTTTACCATTCCCTCCTTCGACTCCTTCCCATGTGGCATTGCACTCTCAGCTCATCACCCTACAGGTTCAACAAAAAGCCATATAAAGCATAAGTAATAAGTAAGAGTGTTCTAATAAGCATGCATATATCCTAGCATCATTACTACATGAATGGCAGTATCTCATTAAGCATCGAACTAGAAACCTCTGTAAGTATGTTGAGATATGAACAAGTAACAAAATCAAAAGCTAGAGTGATACATTAAGAGATATGAATAAGTAAAAATAATTACCTGAATGTAATGATACAAATTAAGAATAAGTTGATCTTTTTCATGACTCATACCATTTCTGAAGTGTGTTACACCAAAGTCCACTATCTTCAAATTACCTATGATATTGATAAGGAAAGAGTTGAATAGCATAAAATTTAGGAATCTTCCCAATTTCTATGATATTCAACTCAATTGCCTCATCAATATCATTTATACCTTATTCCATAGTGACAACATCTATATTTCACTTCAGTTGTAATGACCCGCATTTTCCAGGGGTATAATTAATTTATTTAATTGTTTAAAATAGTGATATAGGGAATTTAATCATCGTTAATTAAATAATATGGAATATTTAATTAAATTAAATAATATATTTAATTCATAAATAATAAGAAAATATTGGAAATCACAATATTCTGTGAACGGGGTCGTCCCTTAGATTTAATTCAGCTTAGAGTTGAATTATATTGACGAATATATTCAATCGACGATAGTTTGAACGTATAATTATATTATAATTAAAATCAAGCTCGAAATGGCGCTGCAGTTCGCGATTTGGCGATTTGAACTTCAACTGAATGTACAGGATTCGTTTTAAGCCGGATTTCTGTGAAACAAGAAACGTGTGGAGCTGGTGGAGTATATCTTTCTAGTGGAAGAGAAAAATCGGGATTTCGTCGTGTAGATTTTGATTTACGTCCAAATCAAATTTCAGAAAAGTCGCTGCGGAATTCCTTTTTAATTCGTAACGCTTTATATACGTTATTAAAGGGATTTTCAATGTAAATTGAATATCGAATCAATCTGGACTCGGAATAATGAGTATACAAATATACTGGAGCTGTATGATATTCCGCGGTGAATATATACGAGAATATATATTTATTTATATTTAATTTAATTTTATTTAAATATATTTATATATTTAAATGGGTCAATCAGAGCTTTAAAAAAAATAGCCGGTTTTGCAAACGAAGTCGTAATTCGATGAAACCAGTTTTGTTGGATCCGCAATATCAAATAGTTGTTAGATTTCCAGTTTCGTGATTTTTAGAGTCAGTATGTGGCCGTACGTATTTTTAGAGTGAAAAACAGTCAGTATTTCGATGGTTAAAAATACTCAGTGTGAGCATACGAAGTCGGAATTCGACGAAACCAGTTTCGTTGGGACCGTAATGTCGAACTCTAGCTACATGTCCAGTTTGGTGATTTTTGAGTACCGTCTGTGATCACACGGTTTTTTAGAAGACTAAAACGAATATAAAATATTAAAAAAAAAGAAAATATCTAAACCAAGTGTGAGGCCAAAACAAAGGCTACATCCCTCCTTTACATCCACACAACACATTCCCGTCCCTTATAAAAGAGTTCTTTGAGCCGCCACATTTTTCTCTCCAGTAAGGTTTCGAACAAGAGAATAATCAAAGAGAAAAATCAAATACAAATCAATAAATCCTCTAATATATATATATTCGAATCCAGCACCACATGCTCTTTGATTCTGTATATAATTTGGGGGACTCGACGTTCATTTTGGGGTTCGCTGTTTTCCAACGTTAGACTAGGGCTTCGGTTTTTGATATTTGTGGGCATCAATACTCGGATTGGAGGATGGATATGGGTTTAGGGCATCGATTAGGAGATGGTGGGAAAGTTTTGTGTGATTTGGTCGAAGAGGCCGTCGGTCGAATGTTGTACAAGGCGGAGAGGAGGTCGATGCGGATAAATGGAAAGGTGATAGAAAGAGAGAATAAAAATATCAATGATATATAATTCCAATATGTATGGTCTATGAATTACCTCATATAAATAAAAGGCAATGTAATAAAGCATGTCGAACTCCTGATGGTGGTTGCGAGCTGGAATCCCTAGGCACGATGTTGAAGAGGTCGTGGAGAGGAAAACAATGGTGGTGGTTGTGAAGCCAACGGCTGGACGAGGTGGAAGCTGGAGTCGGTCAACGGCGGGGTCAAAAAGGGAAAAAGGGGATCTGGTAGTCGTGATTTTGAATTGAGGAAGAAGGGTCTAAGTACGGGTTGTGTTCTTAAATAGTTGGAGTGGGCCGACATTTTGAGGAGGTAAGGCCCAAAATTTGAAAATGGAAAATTTGTTTAAGTTTTAATTTAAATTTGTATTAACTTCGAATGACCATAACTTGCTCATACATAAACGAAATCCAACGAAACAAGATCCGATAGGACCGTATGGACGAGAGCTTCACAATGAAGCTGACTGGAAGTGGATTGGGAATCGTAGGAATTTATGGCGAAATAAATTGTTTGATTCAAACAAATAACAGTTTATCGTTCTTTAACGATGAACTGCAAAAGTGAGTAAATCTCACCAACTCTAAACAGTTTATAATTTCATGTTGTATCTTTAGAACTGTTAGAAATTGTCTGGTTTACTATGTGTTGATTGTTTGATTGAACTGCTAGTCAGTTAGTTAAATTTCTATATTGATTCTGTTTAACAGAATATATCATATGGAACTGAAAGTGATGTTATCTATATTGTTTAACATCTCTGATGCAGGGAAACAGGTTGGAGGAATCCGACTGGATTCCTCAACAGTTATTTTATTGTTTTTCATATATGGTTATATGATGTGATATAAAATCTGTGGGCGATTATATGTGTTTGGACGATATTGAACATCGTGATTTGATATGATTGAATACCATAACATACCGAAATGTTGATAAGGGGATTTTCAAAGTGATATTGAAAATAGAATATTTATAAAATGGAATATTTATAAATAAGAGATATTTATAAAGTGGAATATTTATAAATAAGAAATGTTTATAAATTGGAATATTTATAAATAGGAGATATTTGAAAAGGAAATAAATTCAAAACATTTCTTTTTGAATGGAAAGGCCTATGTGGCGAGTTTGGGGATTTTCCCGATGCTCCCGATACAAAGGAGGTTATGGCGAATTTTCCTGGGAATTTAAGGAGTTAGAATATTTCAAGAATAAATTTGAAAAGGAAATATTTGTAAACCATTTACAAATAGAATTGGAAAGGGAACATTATAAAAAGAAAATCATTTTTAAAGTGTAGAACCGTTATTTAAAAGTAAATCTTTTCAAATGAATAAAACGTTGTTAAAAAGGAAATCTTTATAAAGTGAATAAAGTTAATCGAATATAGGTATTCGAAAGGAGAAATCGAATATGGTATTCGAAGTTAGCTAATCGAATATGGTATTCGAAGTTAGTTAATCGAATATGGTATTCGAAGTTAGTTAATCGAATATAGACATTCGAAAGGAGTTAATCGAATATGGTATTCGAAGTTAGTTAATCGAATATGGTATTCGAAGTTAGTTAATCGAATATGGTATTCGAAAGGAGAAATCGAATATGGTATTCGAAGTTAGTTAATCGAATATAGACATTCGAAAGGAGAAATCGAATATGGTATTCGAAGTTAGTTAATCGAATATGGTATTCGAAAGTTAGTTAATCGAATATGTTATTCGAAAGGGGTTAGTCAAGTCGAGTTAGTCAAATAGAGTTAACCAGTTAGAGTTAATCAGTTAGAGTTAACTAGTTGGAGTTAATTAGTTAGAGTTAATCGATTAGAGTTAAAACGAACTAGAGTTAATCAAATATAGTTATTTGAGACAGAGTTAGTCAAACATAGTATTCAGGGTAAGTTGCCATCTTGTACGACTGCTAGCGTAATTCGCAGGGCTATAAATAGCCTACGGCGGTCGGATGTTTCCTGAGGGAGTCAGGCGTAACCATTGTGATCGCTGCGATCTAGAGTCAAACGAATGGAGTTTAATCGAATATTAGTTATTCGATAGGAGTTAATCGAGTTGATCGAGTTGAGAAATAAGTTAAGTTAAATAAGTTGAGTTGATCGGGTGGTTCGACCAAGTTAGTCGAGCCTAGTTAATCGAATCGAATTGGTCGAACCAAGTAAGTCGAGTTAAGTTAGTCAAGTTAGTCGAGCCTAGTTAATCGAATCGAATTGGTCGAACCAAGTAAGTCGAGTTAGTCGAGTCAAGTTAAGTTAGTCGAGTTAAGTTCGTCGAGTTAAATAAATCGATGTTAGTTTCATCGAAAGGAGTTATCGATGTTAGTTTCATCGAAAGGAGTTATCGATGTTAGTTTCATCGAAAGGAGTTATCGATGTTAGTTTCATCGAAAGGAGTTATCGATGTTAGTTTCATCGAAAGGAGTTATCGATGTTAGTTTCATCGAAAGGAATTATCGATGTTAGTTTCATCGAAGGGAGTTATCGATTATAGTTTAATCGAAGTGAGATTTTCAAATATGAGATATTTGAAAAGGAAGAGTTATCGAATATTAGTTATTCGAAGAGAGATTATCGAATATCGTTTATTCGAGAAGAAGTTAATCGAATATAGGTTATTCGAAGAAGAGTTAATCAAATAGAGATTTCTCGAAGAGAGTTAATCGGCAAATTCGTTTATATCGAATTCGGGAAAGTACTTATACTTTCCAGTGTTTAAATAGAGATTTATTTATTTATAAATAAATAAGTGTTAGGTTAATTATTCACTAATAAGAATAGAAGTTATAATTAAAGTTAGATAATTCGAAAGGAGGGATTATAACGTTATCGTTATAACCAATGTTTTAAATATAGAAGTGGATTAGTAAAATTGGATCCGAGAAAGGCGTAAGGAAGTTGTTAAAGATTAAAAGATAAACTTTGACCATTTCGAAGTTATAACGTTGTTCAGTTAAGGTCTGAGAGGTAATTATACCCCAACTTGAGTGACTTCCTTCTTAACTAAGAAATGGTAAGGTTTGATCGTAAAGGAGTTTTGGAAATGTTTTCCAAACGAGAATCGGAAATGTTTTCTGATAAAAGAAAATAAGAATTTAGAATATAGGGAAACAGGAGATGAGTAAATAAATGAACTAAAGAGATTAATGTTAAATGATGTTTGTTCGATATAATTTCCATCTGGAAATAATATCATTGTTTGCACACTTGTTTTTCTTTGATAGTTAACTCACAGACTATCGAAGTTTTGACCATTTTAACGTTGTTAATATGGAGAGACCGGTAGGATTATTATCCATAGAACCACTCTTTATTGGCATAAGCGTCGCGAATCATATATGCCAAAGATAATTGAAGACGGAGTAAAATGCAAGGGCTGTTGTATAAGTCTTAGATAACAGTGACTAAGATGGATATACGGAATAGTGCCTTCGGTTTGTCCAGTCCCAGGACAACTTGTATAGACGAAGGTCTGACAGAGTATATCCAGTGGATCGCGTAAGTTGATCTGTTCAAACGTATTCACGTTTGGTGGCGGAGGAATTCGTTTCTCTTAGCTGTATACCCGTGTTATTTTTGGATAAGTCAATTTGTGATTTGGCGGGTATGACGATGTGACATTTCTAAGTGAATGAAGATGGATGTCTGACAGAGTATTTCCAGACGATCACGTACATTGATTTCTTCAACCGTACCAAGAGTGGAAGCGGAGAAGGAAACTTCTTTTAGCTGACACGTAATGTACTGTTGTAAATGTCAATTAGTGATTTCGATGGATTTGACAATGTAGCATTCGAAGTGAATCTGATGTAATGATAAAGCGTAGCTTCTAGCCTCATCAACCGGTAAATGACAGAAATCGGGCAGGCAGCATGGCTAAGTCGGTCGCACCGAAGTAGGGTGTATAATCACCTATCTAGAGAATATTCATTTGTTTCTTAAATCTATCAATGATGTCCCATATATACACGGGAACGGTTGTTGATCCCAACCGTTGGTGATGTACATTCGATACACTCAAACGAAATGAGTGGTCGGTCATGTGTGGCTGAGTTACAAGATGTTCTTGTTGAACTCCAGTGTATCGTTCCTAGAGTACACTGATCGGAAGGTGGTTCCATACCTTGTCATAGTTGGAAATCCATTATCCAATACGTGCTTGCGATTTTGATTGTATACTATATATGTAGAACGTGAGATGAAAGCGTTTCTGCTAGTTGATATCTATTTGTACATAGACATTATTATAATATCAAAAGGTTTTTGATATAAAGATATTTTGGATTCTCATAAGGGAAAAACCCGTTCCGTTCTGCGGCGTGGTCTTATGAGATATCGTTTACTTGTTCATATAGCTGTTTAAACTGTTTTACTCACACCAGTCCCATGACTGACCCGGAGTTTACTTTGTTGTTTTCCCTAAACTCTTGGGTGCCTAAATTTGTACGGGCAGTCAAGTAGTCGGGATTTTACAGATACACTTGGAGAGCTTGGAGCAGAAGGCTTCAGGATTCTATAGCTATTATTATTTCCGCTGTAGTTGTAAGTGATGTACTCTGATAAGTGCTATTGTATATATAACTGTTTGTATTTCAAAGTTATGTTATCTATTGTATGTTATTCGTTCCGCTGTGAGGTTCGTGTTACTCTGATGTTATGTTCTTCTTCTTCTATTCTAAGTTTCTATCTTATCTATTCTCACCCTCTTATTTCTTTCATTAATTACCGGGATTTTTTGATGTTTTGGTTATCGACATCGTGTTTATGTCGATAACCAAAGTCGTCGAAAATCCGGGTCGTTACATCAGTCAAGCCTGTAATTAGAATTATAGAGTAAACCTCATCATTGGCTCCACACGTAGAACATTAGGAGGATGGATTTGGAAAACCAAGCTTTGAGCTAATTAGATCATTGGCGTCATTTACATTTACATTGGCTACTATGATGTAAGGTCCCCTTGAGAATCATGTTCGTCAAATCAAATTCCACTTTATAGATGAATTAGGTAAAGCACGACTACTTATAACACATTGGAATGTTGCCAATGATCTAACTAGCGCAAAGCTGGAGACGCAAATCGAATCATCATCTTCGGATCATAAGGGTTGTCGTGTTTCTGTCGAAGGAGAGAGTTGTTCATCTCTGCCGGAGGAGGAGATTCCAGAAAAGGGTGAAGACACGATTTGGTGACCGAAAACCCTAATTTGGGATTTTGGTCACCATTAAAGTAAAACAAAAGAAAAAGGGAGCGGCCAAAATTTGTGTTCGGAGTGCCTAATGGGATGCACAATATGATACGCATTAGATTTGGCAAAAGGCCGTGTCAAATTAACTGATCCGGAGCTTCCTCGATGGACGGTCATATTTAGGGTGTTTAGGGTGGCGCGGATCGCAAAATGTAGTTTGATACGGATCTAAGCACTATCAAATATGATATGGCTATAACCCGTATTTTATCTCCGCAGCGTTGTGTGCCAAATTGGTTTTTATGGTGTAGTGCCTGGGATTGGACAAACCGAAGGCACTATTTTGTAAATCCATCTTAGGTAATTTCTACCTAGGATCGACAGAACAGCCCTTACGTAACTCCATCTTCAATGATCTTCAATAATCTCTGACTTGCAATGTGTGTGTGTGTGTGTGTATATATATATATATATATATATATATATATATATATATTGTCAAAGTGGAATTAGATTCCAGTCTCTTTGAAAACGACAACGAAAAGGTCCAGATTTTATAGTTGGTTATTTAACTATCAAATATATAAAATAAAATAAATAGATTAATTTCCATTGGATCTGCTAAGCCTTATTTAAACAATCTAGATTATTTACAATTCAAGCACCAACTTATATATATATATATTTGAAACATAAGTATTTCTTAACTTAGAAAACTATTATTATCAATCTTATGTGATAATCTCATTCTTGAATATCAGTTTCATAGCTGAAAGCAATATTCAAGTCTAACACTCATTTCAAAGACAACTTAGCTTATACTATCTAACGGATAATAGTGAAATCGTTTAAGTTGGGGTATTTTAATTACCTCTCAGACCTTGAGTCGAAATAATTCTTATCGTTAAGATTTGTAGATGTCCGATATCCAAAATATTCAACAACTAGAATTCGTAAATCCATTTGATTTCTAACCCTTAAACCATTTCCCAATACAACGTTTTTGTTCTTGAACCATTTACAAAGTTAACTAGATTAACTCACTTCAATAAAAATGATTTTTTGTAGCACTCAAAAACCGCTACCAATCATTTTTGGTGGTGTTTCGATAATCGTTACGAGAAAACATGCCACTAAAATCATTTCAAATTGGTTGCACTATTTTTAATGCCACTGTAATTTCTTTTGTTGTAACGTTTATTAAACGCCACCAAAGCAATTTTCATCGCACTAAATAAACACCATAAAAAAGCTTATAATGTTGCTAATAAAATTTACAATTTTACCCCTGGTTTATGGTTGCATTAATTCAACACCGTTAAATATATTTTTGTAGCATTTTTAAAACGCAACTAAAAATTATTAATTAATTTTCTCTTTTTTCCCTGCAATTATTTCCTGCTAGCAGTCTATTTTGTTTCTACAATATCAATCCAAAATCATTCACATACTCATGATGTTCAAACTATCAGAAAAACAATTAACCATATAATCAAGTAAAACATGGATACATGATTCAATACAATAGTTTTCCGTACAACTGACCAAAATCACATACAATAACCACTTTGATATACAAATTTACACAATTTATACAAAGAAAATGTTATACCCGTAATGTACACATCTAGTACAATAACCACGTTGCTCTTTGAAGTGATGCAACATATAGTCAGACAGCTCCTCCCTGATTTCACAACAAGATACACAAATGTTAACAAGGTATGTTAACAAGCCAGCAGATTATGAGTCATCGCAAAACTTGACTGGACATACCAGGCAATGCAAGTTCATATGTTTGTTACGTTCGTGTAAATACATAATACTAACGTGTAGCTTTTAGGAAACAACTGAACACAAGTGACAATACAAAATACTAGTCTCAACTGAAGCCAGGTTTTATGTGTTCCATTTGTGTAAATAGTAAAGTAGTATACAGCAAATTAATGTGAACTGAGCCATTGAAAGTATTTCCACAGGTAGTTCCATTGAAATTGTGAACTCAACCATTGAAATGTTTATGTGATAATTGTATACAGCAGTGAAAAGACTTATTCGTCAAACGGTATACAGCAAAATTAGACTACCAAATGTTTATGTGTTAATGTACTTCCATTGAAATGGTGAACTCAGCCATGTTTCCTATATATATGTGATGTATAGAAGTTTACAACTGCAATTTAGGAACAAGAAATAAATACTGGTCTACTTACAAAAGGATGAACATTTTACTTAGGTTGTAGGAAACAATCATTAATCTATGTGTAGAACAATGGGTGGAAAAATAGAACTGACTTTCAACGGCTACAACAACACGATGAATACAATTTTGAAGTTTAACGTTAAGCAGAACGGGACTGCAAATAAACACTTCAATGTAAAATGCATAACATAACTAAAAAGTTCCAAATCAATACCGCTAAAGTATCTGCCAATCCTGCCTCTAGAAGTTCCTCTCGAGTAGCTTTATCCAAATTACTTGAACAAATTTTTTAACTTCAGCTTTCAGATTATGCAAATCAGGCTTGTACTCTCTCAGCTTTGTCGGCAATACAGCTTTAACACTTGGTTGCAAACTTCTTGCCTCAAGATCCATTTTTCTAACCTGAGCAGATATATATAGACATAACCCTTCAGCATCACTCAACCATGTTTCTTAATCAATTTCAGCATGTCATCTGTACACGTAAATAGCCATGTTATTTCTCTCTATGATCTACGATCTTAGCTGAAACATATGCATACATACACACATATATTACACACACGCACACACATGTATGTATATGTATATGGAATTTGAATTACCCTAGATGTACCCAAGGTTTACCTGTTTTCCTACCTCCTATTATTTACATTGATGGCCTAACATGCACATGCAATCATGCTCTCGTAGATATTCTTGGCTTTGCTAATCTGCATAATATAACAGAACGAAAACCAGTTTAAACAACAGCGACTTGGGATTAGTTTTAGGATAAAATGTGCTAACATGCATCAATAAGAAATCATACCGTATCAGTTTGTCTCGTGGAAAATCCAAGAGCATGCCTGTAGAGTTCGTAAGTAATAGGTACTATAAGCAATCAAAATTTGTTAAGACATATAACAATGTTAAATTATCAAAAAAAAAAGAAGTTTTTGTAAGTAATAGGCATGCCTGTAGAGTTTCGAGCAATGCAACAAACTTGAAGAGCCTTTTGAACTGCAGGCATATTCAGATAAGAAGAAACATAATTGTCCGAACAAATGTAAGACCAGATCACAAACTCCCCTTGTACGGTATAATCATTTCTTCTATAACGCCAATTCAGGTTGACCGGATCTCTGTTTAGTTTCCCACATCAATTCAGGTTCTTCTAGCCTCAACAATATTAATAATCGAGATTGCAAACATGGTTCAGGTTCAACTTGATTGTTGATGGCCTAACATGGAAATTTGCAATCTGAACTATTAATATTGATGGGGGAAGAGTTTAAAACTAATTGTCCTCGTCCCCTATGTAATATAATGCTTCTCCAGAGCATACATAGGAATTTTGTATGAAATGTATTAGAATGTTACATAATCCTTGTACCATTACATAATTCTTGAGTGATCTGCCTATGCATAGAAAATAAGTATGTTCACCAATGTAACATTCATTAGCCAACACAAACTTTTGAAGATCCTGACACTGCTAGGTAGTACTGCCAGAAAGTAAATTTCAGAACCATGGCGACCAGGTGTTTAGTAATCTTAAGATACTGCGACTATTAAGTCCTAAATCACGAGTTATATGCATACACCTAAAGATAAAAGAGGAATTGAACCAACATTCTTTGAGCTGGTTGAAGAAATGCTCCGAAATGATAAAGTTGATCATATGGACAAATATTTTTACCACTTACTGTTTAATAATTAGCTCTGGTTAACAAACCAACTAAACTCGACTTATCTTTGGAGTTACTAAATTGATCCATTGAAACTTATTGATTTCCTAAAATTGATTTACCGGATTTTGAAGCTTTTTAATGATTGAAAATTTTATTTTAAATTTTTCATCATTCCAGAGTGTTTCCTCAACCAAACTACAGAAAGCTAGAACAATAACTCTCTTACCTCCAAGTATACGCTTAGAACTCGTGATTTGTTTCTTAATAAGTCGTAGTATCCTAAAAATACTAAACACCAGCCGACATGGATCTGAAATATACCTCCTGACAGCACTTCTATACACTAACAATGAACTTTGATAGGAGATCCTACCATATTAGTGTTTCATCTAAAATTAATTGTCGATTCATTAATAGGAGATCAATACCTCTCTTACCTCCAAGATGAACTGAATTTACGTAGTCACTTAACTTAATTTAGTAACTCCCAAGTCAAATTAACTTAATTTAGTAACTCTCAAGTCAAATTAACTTAATTTAGTAACTCCCAAATCAAATTAACTTAATTTAGTAACTCCCAAATCAAATCAAACTAATTTGGTAACTCCCAAGACAGAATCATTGTCAGCTCATATAAATTAGACCTCTTGGGCCACAAAATTAACTTGCTCATAATCAGTGTAGTCAAGGTGCTCGCCTAGGCGCCAAAAAGCTGTAGGCGCCAGCCTAGGGCTTTTCTAGCCATCGAAGCGTCAGCCGTGCTCGAGGCGCCAGAAAAGCGCTCGACACGCCGAAGCCCTAAAAAGTGCTGAGCTAAAAAAGTGCACTTCGGTTAGGTTCTTCTGTAAGATTTTTTTGTTTTTTTTTTGTTTCTTTGAACAGCAACTGTTAGCCTACTTTGTGAACTAGGCTACACAAAGTTAGAAGACCAAGTGATGAAGAATGTTGATTGGAAGAACACTCCCTCAGAAACCGGATCGGATCGGAGATCCTTGGCCAAACCAAAACAGTGCAAAGCAAAAGACAAAGGAGCACATACAGAATCGGGTCGGTTCAGATTAGCCCGATCCGTTCCTCCAATCCTTAATGCGTCTGATCTGAACGGGAAACTACAGCAGCTACCACTGACGAACCCTGAAGATGCGGAGCGGTTATGTGCCATTTCCCCCACGTTCACCCACTAACCTGATGCGTTGTCTTCGTTACGTTACATCTTAACCCGAGTTTTAAGGGGGAAGCGCCACGTGCATTCGAAACAGAGCCAATCCAGAGACATTTTTCACCTATAAATAGACCATCAAGGGTCATCTGAAGGGATCTTTTGGCAAATTCAGAGCTCAAACTCCCTTGTCAACCGAATTTCATTACTATATTTAGATCATTACTTCAATTTAAAGTGAGAGATCATTAATGTTGAATGAATTTATCCATTGTATGAGCGAAACTGAGTGAAAACTACTACTGTATTTGTACTTGAATCATCAATCCAAAGAGTAGAAAGTGGACGTAGGCTCTTTAATGCCGAACCACTATAAACCGTGTGTTTCTCTTTGCTTTTTGATTTCATTCCATCAGAATCATTGCTAGTTTGGGTGTTAGAATCACTTTTTGGTCTAACATTTTGGTGCTTTCACTGAGAATTTCTTGAATTCTCCGTTTTTTGGGATTATCGTTCTACTATTTGGACCCTTGAGTTCAAAGTAGTTAATCCTCTATTTTCCGCATTCTCGAACATTTGCTAATTACTCTCCCAAGAATTAGATATTATGGATGAAGGAAAAGGGAAAGAAGTACAAGGCGCTTGGGAGTATGAGGCTAACGAAGACCAGCAGGTCATAGTCGTGACGAGGTCGCGGGGACAGAGCTCTAGAACAGGCCAAACCGAACCAGGCGCCGCTAACGAAAACCGACCCGATCCGGATCGTACCCCCCTCCGAACCGATCCGGCCCTGCTACCCTACTCCGATTTGATCCGAGCGCGGCTGAAACTGGTACATCTACTCGAGCACCCACCAATGCTTCGATACCGGCCGCGACGACTAGTGAACAACCCATTCCATCTGCACCAGTTACACATGGAGACTTCTCGCGCCTCCTTGATATGCTTGAAAGTACTAGGGATGATTTGGAAGCTCACAAACATGACAGTCTTCGTATGTAAGAAAACATTATCACCATGAGTAGGGAAATTAGTTAACTTTGTAGGCAGAAGACACCCTCTCCAACTCGCCATATCACAGCAGACCAGTCATCCTCTTCGGATGAAGAGCGCCCTCGTGTAAGAAGGCTGTATGAGCGAGTTTAAAACCTTGATCAGCTGACTTTTGGATCTTTGGGATCCCGTGAAGATGCGGCTCGTGTGCTAGGTCCTGACGACTCAACCCTGAGAGAGCCCATGTTGTTGCCCATGCGTGGATCTCACGTCCTTCCCAGGGATCCTAATATTACCAATCCCACACAAGGACAACTCCTCCAACCCTTTCCTCATGTGAATGACCGAAAGCGTAGGGAACAGAGCAAGGCAGTTGCTGCTAGAAGCAGGAGAACATCCCCTGGTCAGGAGCCTAGGGGTAAACCAAACATCAGGACCAGAGAGCCTGAACCAACGTTAACGAATGTTGATGTATGGGCAATGGTGCGTCAAATCATGGCCGGTAGCCGATGCTATACCAATGAGGACTGGGGGATTGAACGAAGTCATACCTCCTTTACAGATGACATACTGGACTTTCAATTTCCCCGGCGATTCAATTTACCATAGATGGATCGGTATGCTGGAAGAACTGATCCGAAACAACATCTAATGAGATATGCATGGTATATGAACGTTGTCGCGGCACCTGATGTTGTAAAGTGTAAAGCCTTCCTAATGTATCTAGAGGATGTAGCATTAATATGGTTTACTCGAATTCCCTCGCGATCGGTGTCAAGTTACAAGAACTAAGCGAGCTTTTTATGAAACAGTTCCGACTCCATTCCTGCATAGCTAAAAGCGTTATCGAACTATCTAGAATCAAACAGGCCCCTGGAGAATCTCTGAAATCATACTTGGACTGCTTCAACTTAGCAGTCACTGAAATAAGCGATCCTCACGAACCAAATATTTTGATGGCCTTGATCGAAGGAGTTGATCCAGATACTGAATCGGAGGTTATTTAGCTGGAAAACCACCATTGACTGGGGAAGCTTTATACGAAAAAGCGAATATCCGTCTACGGCGAGAAGAGATATAAGCTAATCGGAAAAGAAAGTCCGATGGAACCTCGAAAGAAGATATTCAGAGTAACGTCGCTGTGAAGCAGTCCGGTGACAACTCAGGGTGAACGTCAGTAACAAAAATGAAGGAAGTAACAACAGGAATGGGAATGGCAATATGAGGAATAGGAACCGAGGAAACAATTCTAGTAAAAGACCTCGATTCCAAACTTTTGAGAACTATTCACCGCTAAATGACACATTGGAAAACATCTACCTGGATACTTACAACGTCTAACAATATAAAAGGCCACCACCCATAGACTCAACCGAAAAAGAAATCGCAACTAGAAAATTTTGCATTTTTCATGGAACTCACGGACAATCAACTAATGAATGTCGGCATCTGAGAGACGTTGTTGAAAAGCTATTACGGGAAGGAAAGTTAGATGAGTATAAAGTCGCTCCGAAAGATGGGGGCAGACCCAGAACCAAAATCAACCTGCTCCTAAACCCACAGCTCAACAGAAAGGCAAAGGGATTGTCATCAACACCATAGTAGGCGGGTCTCATCTAGCCAGTCATAGTTATAGAGCGATGGACCAATATGTTAATGCAGCTAAACACGTCAATATGGAGGATTGCGATAACCTCGAAGATATCACTCCGATAAAGCAACAGAAGATGATGTCCGACGATGTTGTGTTCTATAACAGAGACGATGTTTGAGTTCAGTCACCTACTGAAAACCCATTGGTCATCACTACAACTATTGGTCCCGGTCTAGTTCATAAGGTATTGGTGGATAATGGAAGTTCAGTCAATATTCTTTTCAAAAAAGCATTTGATCAGATGAAACTCGAACCAAAGGATTTGAAGCGTTGTGAGGGATGGATTCGCGGCTTCAATGGAACATCAACGGCTCCAATGGGATATATAGAATTTTCTATGACGTTGGGACAAGGAGACCGTCGGAGAGTAAGAATTCTTCAGTTTGTAGTTTTGGATGTTAACTCACCTTATACCGCTTTCTTGGGGAGACCGGCTCTCGCAGAATTCAGGGCTTGCATCGCACCCTGGTTCCTGTTGTTAAAGCTTCCAACCGAAGTCGGGGTTGGAGTAATGAGAGGTGACCAGGTCTCCGAACGGGCCTGCTACATGGCCGAACTGAAAATGTTGATGATAGATGCTAAAAGTGCTTCCTTCCCTCCGAAAGATGGTTCGGCATAGCAATTAAAGGGACCAACCCAGAAGGAGTTGACCAGACAACTGTTCGAGGACATAAATCCCAGAGAGGATGAAGAGCCTGGGGACAGAAAGGCAACTCCCAACGAAATGACAGTGGACATTCCAGTTGATGACGTTGATCCCACAAAGGTTTTGAAGATTGGACCCTAGCTGGATCCGTTCCGAGCAAGGGAATTGACTGACTTTCTAAAGGTGAATTTAGATGTGTTTTCCTGGACCCACGCTAACATGTGTGGGATATCTCCGTCTGTTATGAGTCACTCGTTGAGTATCAATCCGAAGCATCCACCCGTTAAACAGAAGAGGCATATGCTAGGCCCGGAGAGGTCAGCAACCCAAAAAGAAGAAGTGGAAAAGTTGAAAGATAACGGGTTCATTAGGTATTCGGTGTATCCCGAATGGATATTGAATCCTGTTTTGGTCAAGAAATTAAATGGAAAATGGCGAACGTGCATTGATTTTTCGGACTTAAACAAAGCTTGTCCAAAAGATAGTTTCCCAATCCCTAGGATTGACCAGCTAGTGGACTCGATAGCTGCACATGAGTACCTTTCCTTCATGGATGCATATTCAGGATATAACCAGATCCCCATGCATGTACGGATCAAGAGCACACAAGTTTTATAACGAATTTGGGGTTGTATTGCTATGTGGGGATGTCGTTCGGACTAAAGACTGCGGGAGCCACATATCAGCGTCTGGTAAACCGAATGTTCTATATTCAGATTGGAAAAACCATGGAGGTCTATGTAGATGACATGCTTGTGAGATCCAGGTAGTCTTCCAGCCATACACAAGATTAAGTGGAGATGTTTAATATATTACGGAGATACAGAATGAAGTTGAACCCCTTAAAGTGTTCGTTTGGAGTGGCATCTAGAAAGTTTCCTGATTTCATCGTGAGTTCTCGAGGAATCAAAATTAGTCCTAGCCAGATAGCGGCAATAAGAAATATAGAAAAACCACAAAAGATTAGGGATGTTCAAAGCCTGGCGGGGAAGGTCGCCGCATTAAGCCGGTTCATATCCAAGGCCACAGATAAGTGTGTACCTTTCTTCGATTTGATCAAACGGGGAAAACGTAACTTCGAGTGGACTCCTGACTGTGTGGAAGCTTTCCAAAACCTGTTGGACTTACTGGAGAAACCCCCAATATTGTCAAAACCTATGGATCATGAAGATCTGTTCGTCTATCTGGCGGTATCATCCCATGCTGTCGGCACAGCGTTGGTGCGTGAAGAAGACAAGGTCCAGAGGCTTGTATATTATGTGAGTAAGAAGTTGGCGGCTACAGAACATAATTATCCAAAAATATAAAAGCTTGCCTACGGCCTCTTGATTGCCTCCAGAAAGCTCCGACATTATTTCGAAGCTCATCTGATAGTTGTATATACCGATTAACCTCTAAGACAGGTCTTGCAAAGACCCGAAACATCGGGACGATTACTTAAATGGAATATCGAATTGAGCCAATTTGATCTGAATTTCCAACCAAGGAGATCAATAAGGGGGCAGGCCTTAGCCGGCTTCATAGCAGAATTCACGATCCCTGAAGAAGAAATGGTGAATGACAAAGTTGTTACGTCGGAACACGAGTTAGAACTTAGTCCGTGGAAGTTATTTACGGATGGGGCCAAGAATAATCGAAGACCCAGCACCGGAGTTGTTTTAATCATTCCTGAAGGACGATCCTTTACTATGTCCTACGATTGGAATTTCGTGCCACCAATAATGATTCCGAGTATGAGGCCCTGATTGCCGGGCTGAAACTCGCTAAGGAATTAGGAGTAAGGACATTGGATATATTCTGCGACTCCAAGATAGTTGTCTGCTAAGTTCGGAAGGAGTTTGTGACCAAGGGACCTCGACTTGTTACCTATCTTGGAAAAGTAGAGGAATTACTGGGCAACTTGGAACATTACCGTATAAAACACATTCCACGAGCAGAGAATCAGAAGGCAGACCGACTGTCTAAGCTCGCGAGTTCTAACAATCCTGAAGAAACCGAAATGGTTGCAATAGAAATATTGGAATCACCAAGCTTCGACCTAATGGAAATCGAATTAGCCTTAGAAGTTGAGCCAGAAAGGGAGTCATGGATGAAACCAATTAAGAACTTCCTCAAGAGCGGAATTCTCCCATCGAAGAAGAGCGAGAGACGAGTTGTAACACGTAAAGCTGCAAGATACGTTTTACAGGACGACATCCTTTATCGCTAAGGATTTTCTATGCCTTTGTTACGGTGTATAGCACACGACGACATTAAGAGTGTGCTAAGGGAAGTACATGAAGGTGAATGTGGAGATCATACCGAGGGACACACCCTAGCAAAGAAAGTATTGCGGTATAGATATTTTTGGCCAACCATAAATAAAGATGTAGTTGATTACTCATGACGCTACGACAAGTGTCAGAGATTCGCTAAAATCCCCAGAGCACCTCCGACTCAGCTTAAGTCAATGGTAAGCCCGTGGCCATTTGCTATGTGGGGAATCGATATTATTGGAGTTTTACCAATCGCCAAAGGAGGAGCGAAGTACGCGATCATTGCCGTGGATTATTTCACAAAGTGGGTGGAAGCCGAACCCTTAACCACGATCACAGCAAGGAAGGTGATAAATTTTGTGGTCAGAAATATTATTTGTCAATTCGGGATACCGAAAACCATTATAACTGATAATGGAACTCAATTCGACAGTGCCGAGTTTAGAAATTTCTGCCACAAATATAAGATTGATAAGAGGTACACCGTCGTAGCTCACCCGCAGTCGAATGGACAGGTTGAAGCAATAAATAAAGTCATTAAGTCTATTCTTCAGAAGCGATTGGAGCGGGACAAGGCCATGTGGGTGGATGAGTTACTGCTAGCCTTGTGGGCCTATCGAACAACCTTTAAGATGGCTACAGGTCATATTCCTTTTTCACTTTCCTTCGGGTCAGAAGCAGTGATCCCCGTGGAACTTAAAGTCCCTTCTCATAGAGTGACATACTATGACCCAATGATGAATAAAGCACTCCTCCTAGAGTCCCTTGGCGTGGTTGAAGAAAAAAGGGACGAAGCAGACTTGTGTGCTTCAAGGCATCGATGCCAAGTAGCACATTATTATGACAGAAAGATTCGCTTTAGGACTTTCGAACCAGGAGACTTAGTACTGAAGCGAGTCTTTCCACCTTCAGTCCATCTAGGCCCAAAATGGGAAGGACCATACACCATCCAACTGAGACTTGAAATGGGAGCCTTCAAGTGAACGACCGTGGATGGTGAGAAAATTCCTAAAGCTTGGAATGCTCAGCATTTGCGGCGATATCTGAGTTAGATATGTATTGATTTCTTTTGTTTTTATAAACAATGTAAAAAGGCATGACTTGCCTTGAAAAGTCTGTTTATATGAACAAAGGATTTTAAAGTGGATGTAGGCTATGACTTAGCTGAACCACTATAAAAACATCGTGTGTCATTTATTTTTCTGCACTATTCTTATATTCTATGATTGTTCTGTCCTGATTAAGAAATACTAAACATTAAATTAAGCTTAAAAGATTGAGAACAATTCACGTGCAGGAGCAAACGAAACGACCATTTGCATAACAAGATTGAAGGAATGGGAAGACAACATTCCTAACTCTAACTCTCATGAAATGAGAGAGAGAGTATAAAGGACGGGAAGACAACGTCCTCCGGGGCGTGATGGTGCACCCGAAAAGAATCTGCCTCGATGATACTCTAACCTGATTACGAGACAGGAGACTATAAAGATGCTCAAAAGAATAAGCATCCCCGATAAAGGGAGCTTGACCCCACCAGAGAGTTGGGGGCGACTAAGTATCAAAGCTTATCAATCTCGAAAAAAGCTTTAGACATGCCACTTATTCAAGATTGATAGGGGGCATACACATGCGCATCCCCCGCATATATTGTCTATCGTCTAAGTAAAAGTGGCTTTAAATATGACATGTTGATTATTTGCATTCTTACTTAAGTAATGAATTCACAAACATTTGACATTGCAGGAAATAAACTATTTTATTTACAAGTACATGGATTTACACAGGAAAACTAAAATAAAAGATGTGAGGGTTGCACTCGCTACAACAACAACGGACCAGGAGATAAACAAAACAAGTGACAAAGCCATCCTTTATTTGGACTTCGGAGTAGGCTTCGCCTTCTTGGTTGCCTTAACTTTTTCTTTCTCCTCTTTATCAGCGTCACTAATAATACGCTTTTACTTCTTCTTCTCCGGAATTGGATTACTGGAGTCAACGGATGTCTTCCCAGGAATCGGAGCACTGGGATTAATAGGAGATATTTTAGCAAGTTCCTCCATAATTGACCGAGTTGAAAGTTTGACAACTAACCTTGATCCGAGAGGCACCACCGCAAGAGGTCTGTTTCCTCAACTTTCAGCTGCATGCACTTGTTCTGTTTGGCCTTTATCTCAACCAAAGTCATGTCATCGACTTTCCCCGAATCTCAAGTCACAACAACATCATCCTCCTCTTCATGTCCCTCGTCACCATCATCTTCTATCAGAGCATCTATCATCTTCCCATGGTGAGAAGTCTCAGTGATGGGTGGCACGAGAGCTTCGTCAATAGCCTCCTCTTTCTTGTCCTCGGCTCCTTTTCCAGATTTGGGTACAGTGACTTCGTCCCGTTTCTCCCGAATTTCTCCAGTAGACCCTTCACCTGGAGTTGTCTTTTGTGAGTCATCAATTTTATCAGTTGATTTGGTACCTACAGGACGAGAAGTAACAGTTATTAACTCAAGAGAAAACGTGGGACTTTCAATTGTTTGTCCAATAATGTGCCGAAAGGTTGAGATAGCTTTGGAAAACTGAGGTGGAAAAGTAGAAATACCCTCAGCATATTTCTTAACTTGAGCAGCAGGAACTTCGGGAGTGAATCCGGCAGTAGAAGGTAGGGAAGAAGCCTCGGGGATCTCTAGATTTTCTGGATCATGCCCCTCTACTATAGAAGTTTCGGCTATGGCAGAAGAAGAACCAAATTAAATGGTATCCTTTCCCTTGGCCTGAAGCCTTTCCTCCTCTATAGCAACGACAATAAGTTTTCTCCCTTCAGCTAAGCGGGTTGTCTCTTCACCTCTCAAGTACTTCTCCATCAGCTTGTCTTTATCAATCGAGTCAACTCCAAGTTCTGCTTTTTCCCATTCGACCAATTAGTCCCATGCATACATGAGAGGAAGAGGATAGTCCTTAAGCCAAGCAAGATTTCGGTGACGAATCACCTGAGCAAAAAATCCAACCATAGTTTCACCGCTCTCGTCCAGCTCCCTTTGAGCATATTTAAGCTGTTCATTGACTTCCTCAACTTGCTGCAAGGCCGTATTTACATTCCTTCGGCAAGAACTGCCCTCATTTCAGCCTCCAGTAATTTAGCCTCAAGCTCTACATTCTTTTTGACTAAGTCTGCTTTCTCTTGGGTGAGATGAGTGCTCTCAGACTTAGCATCCTCAGCCTGCTTCTTTAAATCTATTCGCTCTTGACTATGGGACTCAAGCTCGGAATGATAGTGCTTTTGTAATTCTTCGAGTTTCCCCTTATAATTATCTGCGTCACGTTGTGCAAGAGCAAGTTTAGCTTGGGCATTTTCCAGATATCTCTTAGAATTTTCAATAGCCTTGCGTCATACTCGGCGGCATCGGCCATAGTTTTTACATCTGCCACCAGATCGCCAATGATTTTGGAGAGAGTCTTTGCATACTTCTTCATCTCCTTATATTGTTTATCTACAAAGTAAGTGGAAGCCTAAACATCGCTAGCCCAATCAGGATTTACCGGTGTGAGTTTTGGGACGAAGTGCATTTGCCCAAAATGGTGATCGGGAAATTGTTACTTCAAAACTTCCCCTGGTTTTCATCATTAAGAATAACTAGCCTCGTAGTTGTGATATCGATTGTGCGATGCTTGAATTTCATGATGGGCCTATTCTTTCCTGTTTCTTTCCCCGATTCCTTTTGTTTTTGTGTTGGATCAGGTACTTTCTTCGAAGAGCTGTTGTGAAGAGCTTTATTTTTGGATGAGGCGGAAGGCTTGACGCCATGCTTCTCCTCCTCATGACATGAAGGCGGATTTTTACGGTTGTCTGAGTCTTTACGGTGTGGGGATCGAGAACGGGAAGACTGATAGGGCCTTGGAGGTCGATCCCTCCTATTATCTCTGCCTCTGCTTTCATGCCGATCATGCCTCTCATCGGATCCATTGGGGGCATGCTTGAACGGACATCCCTCACATAGTAACGCTGCCTCAACATTTGTCCTATAAAAAGAAATGAAAGAATATTAGAGTTAACATTAACATAAAACTCAAGTGTTGTGACATGCAGTACTAGAGTGCAGTGTGTTTCCTAAGTGGTCACTCCCCCCAAACAGACCAGAGCCCGGACTGAGGCCGGTATGTGTAGTCTCCCTGGACTTTACAGGAGTAACTTCTTCTTCTGAAGTGAAAGCAAGAGGATTGGTTGCAAAATCTTCTGCATTATAAAGGGTCTCGGGCAAGGGAAGATCTCCCAAACCCTGATATATAGGGTCTTATCTCCTAAAGGAATAACTGACAGCAACTCCTTTGGAGAAATTGGCCTCTCAGAAGTACCCACGTTCTCAGGAGTGATATATTTATCTCTGTCCTTCTCAGCTATGTTTGCTGGTTCGTCATCCTGAGTCTAAGATGGAGAAGGAGGGTCCCTAAGGGGTATTGTTGGACTTTTTGAGCTATCTCCTATCTCAGGAATAATATCGATTGGGGGTATGTATACATATGAGCCTTTCCCATAGCCTATACTGCGAGTGATAGATAACAACCTGTGAACGGTGAAGGTACTCATCTTTAAGAACGTCGTCGATGGTCAAGAACTTTTGATCACCGATGAGTAGCTGGTGCAAACGATCGAAGTATACTTGACCCGTCACCTGCTTCGGATTAGGAACTGCAAGCAAAAATAAGAGTCATTTAATGTACTGAGATAAAGTATTTGAAGTTGAAATACAAAAAGTTGGTTCCTTACTTGACTTGAGCCATTTCCTGGCGCACCCAGGTTGTTGTCTAATGCAGAACCATTCGGGTTTTGAGTCACCAGCCTTGCTGCTATATGGGATGGTGATAATTTTCCTTTTTGGAACTGATTCAAAGTATGAAAAGGATGGAGTCTCTTGGGTCCGGTGCTTGAAATTATAAAAGAAATGGACATCATCAAAGGTAGGCTCTACGCCTAGAATCTCTTTGTAGGCTATATACAGAGTGTACAAATAAGCGTAGGAGTTGGGATGCAATTGCATGGGGGCAATTCACAGCTGTCATGGAAAATCGACGACAAAAGGTGGAAAGGGAGGTATTGCCCCAACTAGACACATCAATCTTGTGATAGCCATATATCCTTCTAGTGGATTATGGGGACGATCTTTTTTCGAAGGTAACAGAGTATCTCTTTGAAGAATCCCATGCTTTAGGCGTATCCGTAAAAGTCTGTCGATGTCAATTGTCGATTCTTTATGGAATCCTTAGGCGATTCCAAAACAGTGACATTTCCAAATTCGTCGGGAGCACGATTATCTCCTACTCCTCGTTCCTCTTCCTTACCTAGAGAGACATCACCTCCAGAAGATACTTCACTATTATGAGCTTCCATCTCGTAATCTAGGCCCTCGCTATCCCATCTTGAATCTGAGGTGGAAGATACATCCTCGATAGGTGGATTTTCAGATGATCTGGCAGCATCTCTCCTTTCTGCTAATATAGAGGAACGTCTTCCTGCCATAGTTGCTAAACCATTGAAGAAGCAATAGTAGGAGTTAGAGTAAAGTTGCACGTGTCCCCCTGTGCATGTGTGTGAGTTATAGTGCACAAGTGTGTATGCAATGATATAAGATAATTGTATAAAGGAATGCAATGCAAAGGTGATCAAGACAACTATGTATTTGTCAATAGTCCAGAAAGTTCAGTTGAAAAGGATCTAACCTAACTGTCCATAAGAGTCATAGGCCACAGTTAACATCGGTTCGAGTGTTCAAGACTTAGGCGGATCGGTCTAAGTACTTCATCTATGTGGATCGGTTCAGATATATGCAAATGGAAGCAAATTAGTCCAACTGTTGTTCTAGAGCGAATCGGTTCGGGTATGGCGGATCGGTTCGGATGTGCATATCATGAACAAATAGATTTGGATGCATGTGTTGTGACCGGTTCGATCCAAGTATCCTTAAGCAGTAGTTCGGATCGAAGACACGTTACAAACCAAACCGAACAACACCCCGAATCTTATCTAACCAATTCAACTTCTCTCTGCAATCCCTAACACCTGCCTCCGACCCGAACCGATGCTGTGTGCCAAAACCCAAGTATTTCTGGATCTTCCTTTATGTCTCGAACCGACCCCATTCCTTTCTTCTTTCTCGGCTCCTGCCATGCTCTCCCAGCATCACCGTCTAACCCATTTCTCTCATAAACCTACTTATGATTGAACGCCCATAGATCAGTATGCACAGCGCTGGCCTCAACCTCCTCCACAACCATCCCGAGGTGGCGACGAGACCACCAACGACGATGGCGATGGATAGAAGACGCAACATCGAGGTTGATGTGACATCAAACGATATCATTCAAATCGCCCCTAAATTCAGAGTTAAAATCAATTAAAGTAGGACTAATTACAAATCGAAGCTCTACCTATGAGTTTATTTCGAGAAAATAGGAGAATTTCTTTGTGATGCAAAAGCTAGGATTAGGCTTCTCAAAAGTGGAAAGGCGGCGGCAGGAAAGAAGTGTTAGAGAGGAGGATGTGAGTGTGTATATATACGAAGGGGATGGGAGTCCCTTCGTGTTCTAATGGACAAGACGTTGAAGCCCGATCCAGTCATCATATGGCCTAAGCCAATATAAGGCCTTTCTGCTCATCGGAGCAACACTGGGTAGAATGTGTATGGGACCGGACGAATCGATCTGATCCGAAGCATGGTTATTGACTTCAATGCGACGCTCAAGGCGTAATTAAAGGAAAATGCAAAATTGCAGATATAAAAGCCTACTTGAAAGATTGGCTCTGATGTTAAAGGGAATCTCAAAACCGCCGAAAAACAAGTGGAGTAAATCGTGCACCCAACACTATATTTATAGGCACCAAGAGATGTAACTCAATGAAACATCACGACTTCACAGATGAAGAGGAGTAACTATTCGACGATTTAAAATTCAGAAACTGGCGGATAGACAATTTGGAAGCACACTCTATCTTCAGTAAAAATGTGCTTCGAGGGGGCAAAATATTAGCCTACTTTGTGAACTAGGCTACACAAAGTTAAAAGATCAAGTGATGAAGAATGTTGACTAGATGAACACTCCCTCAGAAATCGGATCGGATCAGAGATCCTTGGCCAAACCAAAACAGTGCAAAGCAGAAAACAAAGGAGCACAGACAGAATCAGGTCGGTTCGGATTAGCCCAATACGTTCCTCCAATCCTTAACGCGTCTAATCCGAATGGGAAACTGTAGCAGCTACCACCGACGAACCCTGAAGATGCGGAGCGGTTATGTGCCATTTCCCTTACGTTCACCCACTAACCTGATGCGCTGTCTTCGTTACGTTCAATCTGAACCCGAGTTTTAAGGGGAAGCACCACGTGCATCCGAACCGGAGCCAGTCCAGAGACATTTTTCACCTATAAATAGACCATTAAGGGTTATTTGAAGGGATCTTTTGGCAAATTCAGAGCTCAAGCTCCCTTATCAACCGAATTTCATTACTATACTCAGATCATTACTTCAATTTAAAGTGAGGGACCATTAACATTGAGTGAATTTATCCATTGTATGAGTGAAAACTACTATTGTTTTTGTACTTGAATCATTAATCCAAAGAGTAGAAAGTGGACGTAGGCTCTTTAATGCCGAACCACTATAAATCGTTTCTCTTTGCTTTTTGATTTCATTCCATTAGAATCATTGCTAGTTTGGGTGTTAGAATCACTTTTTGGTCTAACAGCAGTTGTTTTCTTTAAACAAACGTAAGTGCCATGTTATTTTTTTGTTGAAGGAATGTTTTTTTTTTGAACAAATGCCTTTTTTTAAACAAATGCAGATTTTTTTTAATAAAAAAAGGAAGTTTTTTTTTTGAAGTTTTGAACAAATGCAGTTTTTCTTTTGGAACAAATGCAGATTTTTGTTTTGAACAAATGGTTTTTTTTAAGTTTTAACAAATGCAGTTTTAAAAAAAATCAGAGCAGTTTTTTTAAAACAAGTGCAGTGTAGTTTTTTTTAAACAAATGCAGATTTTTTTTTTTGAAACAAATGCAGTTTTTTTGGGAAGTTTTGGACAAATGCAGTTTGTTTAATCTCAATATTGCATTTATATACACTTTTAAAAGCCACAAATGGTGTTTTATGCCATTTTTTAAATGCAGTTTTTTTTGCTATATAACAGCAAAAATCATTTTCAAGGCGCCCAAAAAAGCCCTAGGCGCCAGCCTAGGGCTTTTTGGGGCTTTTTCGCCTTGACTACACTGCTCGTAATTCTAAGATTTCTAGAAATGTTCACACACACTTGATATATACACCACTCATAAACATATGTGTTCATGCTTCACATATACAAAACATAGTTTCACCTGCACTATCTATGTCTATATGCTCATAATCATTATATGTTATATATATATATATATATATATATATATACATGTGTTGATGTTTATCATTGTGTGTGTATGTATGTATGTGTGTATATATATATATATATGTAACAACCCGCATTCTACACATCGGAGGATCGTAGAATATTTATTTCTTTCCCATATGAAGTCGTATGGTCATGTAACTTTGGGAAACAACCATTAGAGTCGTTTCCCATGTTCATAATTATTTTCGATATTTAAATGACCGTTTTGCCCCTAGCTGATCTTGTTTCGGCCATAACTTTTGATTGAAAGGAATTTTGACCTGAAACAACTTCCATTAGATTCGTTTGATGGTTTACCTTTCCGTATAGTGGTCACATGCGAAAAACGGACTTACCGTTTGGGAGATATGGCTGAAATAAGGTTTGGAAGGTGAAAAACAGCTTAACCGGGCCAAATGAGGTGATTAGCAAATGGGCCCATAACCCATTTCGGGATTAGGGTTAAGGGGAGGCTGAAATGAGTTAGGTATTCATTCTATTTCAGTTTTCTAGCCTCCACTTACCTCTTAGAAACCCTAAAAATGACCTCCAACCTCTAAATCACCTCCAAATCACTTTCTACTTGAAGATTGGGCTTAGCAACATCAAATCAAGGGAGATCTTCACCAAATCAAGATTAGAGCTGTTGTTTAGCATTAGTATTCGCGCCAAATCAGAGATCTATTTCAGAATTAAGGTTAATTTGTGGCTAAGGTGAGTGATTTGCATAGTTCCTCACTAATTATGGCTAATTAAGGGTAGTGTTAATTAGCAAATTTAAACATGATAAAATTCTGGAAAAATATTTATAAAATTCGAAATGATGTTTTAGACCTCTGATATGAATTTGGGTTAATTTGGTTAAGTTTCGCTAATCATATCATTAGTTTCACCAAAACATGCTTAAGGGAAAATACGGGGTTTTAGCTATGTTTGATCCATTTTAACCTATCATATTGTTGTTTTGGTGTTTGTGGTTGATTATACATGTTGCTATGACTGTATGATATGCTTTGTGATTGATTAGAATAGTTGGAATGGTCGAAAACACCGTCGAGTGGGGTAAACTGCTTGCTGGAGAAAGTGCAGAAAATTGGCCGATCCGGATCGGAACGGAGGAAAGGACCCGATCCGAACCACCTCCCATGCGAGTTCAGAAGCTCCGACCCTTTATCATATGAAGAAACTCTGATCCGATCCGTAGCATTGTATGGCAACGCAACTTGGAGACTCCGACCCGAACCGGTGTGCTATGAAGGAGACCGATCCGATCCAGCATCTTGTGAGGACTTCCGATCCGATCCGACGTAGGAAGAAAAAGGGGAAGCTCCGATCCACCTGCACCTCTCGTGGCATGCAGCGCTCCGATCCGACCCGCATGGCCACCTCCGAACCGAACCGACGTGTAGTGATTGGACTTGAAGAACCTGACCCGACCCACTAGGGGTGATGTCTGCCGATCCGATCCAGTGAAGAAGGAGCATTCCGATCCGAACCAAACCGATGATTAGGGGGAGACCCGAACCGATCCGGTGATGACCAATAACTCGAGATGCAAATGTACTCCAAATGGAAGTTAGAGCTCAGGATCCAGTTGGGAACCAATGAGTTCACTTCATGGTTGGGCTTTGCTGCGGGACGTGTGCTAAGGAGTTGTCGACGTTCATAACTTCGATTCACCACTAAAAGGAATGATGGGCTACGTATCAGTGCAGTAGAGTCATTATGACTCGAGGGGCAAAGTGATCGTAGTAAGACTATGAGCCAGTGCAGTGGGGTCATTGTGACTCCATGGGGCAGAGTGGACATAGTAAAGGATTAGTAAGGCTATGAGCCAGTGCAGTGGGGTCATTGCAACTCCATGGGGAAAAGTGGACATAGCGAAGGATTAGCGGCTATGGATCAGTGCAGTGAAGTCATTGTGACTTCATGGGGCAAAGTGATCATAGCAAAGTATATTCAGTGATCGAAGTGGTGGATATCATATGCTTTACGCACTGAGTGAGAGATGTGAGGATGGTTGCTATGATTGACTTGTTTGCCATCACTATGACATGCACACCCCCACCCCCGTTATCTTTACACCATTTGAAATGGCACCTTAGAGTGTTGTACAGTATGTAGTGCTAACTCTTTGGTTGCAAGTTCAGGTTCAGGTATGGTTCAGTATACCTATTATTGTTCTGTTTAGATGCTTATCGCTCATACCAGACTTTTTGTCTAACCCAGAGTTTTATGTCTCTTCTTATTACTCTGGGTGCTCACACGAGCAGACTAGAGACAGGTTAGCTGGTGATGCACGAGTAGCTGATTCGGAGGCGAGCAGGAGGCTTCCACGTATGATATATATATTCTCCCTGTGTCGTTGGTGGTCGCTACTTAGGCATTAGTAGTGTACCTCCCTTATCTTGCTTTTTCTTTTTGAGACAGTTTGAAAAGTTGTAATAATGTTGGCTTTGGATCATAAGCTGTACTTGGATTTTCCGCTGCTATGTTAGTTTGTTTTCAGCTTATGCACTGCCTCACCTGTTTTATGTCAAGTATGTTGTTATTATATTTTGTTCCATGCGCTGTGAGACATTCTACAGGTTTCTTGTTAGTTCATTTCCTTCTGACGACCGTCCCGTGCTAACTGGACATGTGTACAACGCACTTTTGGAGTAAATGTCGGTTGGTGCGGGGCGGGCCGTCACATTTGGTATCAGAGCTCTAGGTTGCGTTGTTAACCTAGGGAAAGACACTAGAGAGAGATAGTACGTATATGAGAGCGCGTATTTGTGATTACTTTGGTTTTCAAAAGCTATATATATATACTATTAGTAGTAAAAGGATGAAGTCGTACTGCACTAGCACCACTATGAGATCGTTAATCGTTTTCTCTTTACAGATTGAACGATGAGTCGAGACACGAGGGGTGCTGGTAGAGGGACCAATAATGGGAATGCTCCTGACATGAGGACGATGTTCACTAACTTCATGAGGGAGATGCTTAGGGATGTTCAAGGGGCAGTTCCCAATCCCGGTAATGGTGGTGGTCCAGTAGTGCAGGCGCCTAGGGCCGATTTCGCCAAGTTGTGCAAGGATTACACTAACCTTGGTGGGAAGCCGTTCCACGGAATGAAGTCGGCCACAGATGTTCAGGATTTGTTGGATAGCTGTGATCGTATCTTCGACGAATTGGGTACTGAGGATGCGATAAAGAGAAGGCTAGCGTCTCGTCAGCTGCAAGGGCGAGCGATGAATTGGTGGAATGCCATTAGAACAGCTACTCCAGAAGATCAGGTTACTTGGGATCAGTTCAAGGCTCGATTTAGCGGGAAGTTCATTCCAGCTGCCCAGAAGTCAGTGTTGTTTAAGAGATTCTTGGAACTCAAGCAGAATGGTAGGGCAGTCTCGGACTATATTGCTGAATTCGACACTTTGTCGAAGTATGGACTATCTCTTATCGATACTCCTGAGAAGAAGAATGAGAAGTTCATTACTGGGTTGGATGGATACTTGGGGGAAAGGCTTATCAACCACATCGATGAGACTTTTGAATCGATTGTGGGGAAAGCTTTAAGATCAGAGAGTCTTTACCCTAAGTCAAAGACTGAGGCTGCATCTGCAGAAGGGCTGAAACCGCAAGCGGGCGGTGGAGGCAAGAATAACTCTCAGAATAAGAGGAAACGGAACCAATCTAAGTATGGCCAGAAAAAGAGCAAGAAAGATGTTGAGTGCTTCAGCTGTGGTAAGAAGGGCCATTATGCTAAAGAATGTCGGGCCAAGCCAGCGAATAGGAAGCGCTACAACTGTGGCCAAGTGGGACATCATAAAGATAAGTGTCCACAACCTCTTAAAGAGAAGCAGATTGTGAAAGCATATGCTATTGATGCTGTTCCTTCTTCGTCGAATACCCCAACTGCGGCGGAGAAAGGAAAGAATGTCGTCATTCAAGGTATGCTTTCTATTTATGATGTGCCATTTCGAGTTTTGTTTGATACTGGGGCTTCCCGTTCCTTCATATATAGTGACCTGGTGGATAGGTTGGGACCGGAACCCGAGATAGTCGATAGACCGTTGGTTGTGACGAACCCGATTGGTGGTTCGACCAACCTTAGTATGATTTGCCGAAATTTGGTCTTATCGAGTCGTGGATGTATGTTTGTTTGTGATTGCTTTGTTTTGGGCTTTACTGGGTATGGCATTATATTGGGGGTCGATTGGCTCCAAAGATATGGGGGGGTGGTAGACTGTGAGGGCTTTTTGGTGACAGTTAGGGCGGATGATGGGCGGAGGGTAGTGTTTGGTAGTCTACCTAGTGATGGGGTAATGGCTAGTTTTATAAATTCCCTCGACATCCCGCATGATGAGTTATCAGATGTGCCCGTGGTTGGCCAGTATCCGGACGTCTTCGAGGAAGTGACCGGACTTCCACCACACCGAGAGATTGAGTTCCGTATTGATTTAGTGAAAGATGCCAGACCTATAGTGATGCCACTTCGTCGTATGGCACCAAGGGAGCAGCGAGAGCTCGGGGTGCAAGTAAGCGATCTTTTGAAGAAGGGGTTTATTAGAAGAAGTGTCTCCGAGTGGGGAGCACCAGTTATGTTTTCCACTAAGGCAGATGGTTACCTTCACTTGTGTGTGGACTATCGCAATTTGAATAAGGTGACGAGGAAGAATAAGTATCCTCTACCGTGGATAGATGATTTGTTTGATCAACTGGAAGGAGCAAGAGTGTTCTCCCAGTTGGACCTCACGACAGGATTTCATCAGCTCAGAGTAGCGGATGAGAGTGTTCCGAAAATGGCATTTAGGACGTCGTCTAGATTCTATGAGTGGTTGGTCATGCCATTTGGGTTGACCAATGCACCATCCTACTTTGTGGATCTTATGAATCGAGTATTCAGAGATCATTTGAATAAGTTTGTTCTTGTGTTCATAGAAGACATCCTTGTTTACTCGAGAATAGGGGAGGAACACAAGGGACACTTGAGGATAGTGATGGAGGTGTTGAGGAAACACCAATTGAAAGCGAAATTCTCTAAGTGTCACTTCTGGAGAAGGGAAGTGAGATTCTTGGGCCATGTTGTTTCAGAGAATGGTATTGCTGTGGACCCTGCGAAAGTGGCTACGGTACAGGATTGGCCTACGCCCAAGAATGCAACAGATGTAAGAAGTTTCTTAGGGTTAGTCGGATATTATCGTAAGTTTATCCAGGACTTCTCCAAGATAGCAGCATCGTTGACTCAGTTGACTAAGAAGAATCAGGCCTTCGTCTGGGACGGAGTGTGTGAGAATGCATTCAAAAGTCTAAAAGAAAAGTTGATGCGTGCGCGAGTGCTAGTTGGGAACCAATGAGTTCACTTCATGGTTGGGCATTGCTGCGGGACGTGTGTTAAGGAGTTGTCGACGTTCATAACTTCGATTCACCACTGAAAGGAATGATGGGCTACGTATCAGTGCAGTAGAGTCATTATGACTCGAGGGGCAAAGTGATCGTAGTAAGACTATGAGCCAGTGCAGTGGGGTCATTGTGACTCCATGGGGCAGAGTGGACATAGTAAAGGATTAGTAAGGCTATGAGCCAGTGCAGTGGGGTCATTGCGACTCCATGGGGGCAAAGTGGACATAGCGAAGGATTAGCGGCTATGGATCAGTGCAGTGAAGTCATTGTGACTTCATGGGGCAAAGTGATCATAGCAAAGTATATTGGGTGATCGAAGTGGTGGATATCGTATGCTTTACGCACTGAGTGAGAGATGTGAGGATGGTTGCTATGATTGACTTGTTTGCCATCACTATGACATGCACACCCCCACCCCCGTTATCTTTACACCATTTGAAATGGCACCTTAGAGTGTTGTACTGTATGTAGTGCTAACTCTTTGGTTGCAGGTTCAGGTTCAGGTATGGTTTAGTATACCTATTATTGTTCTGTTTAGATGCTTATCACTCATACCAGACTTTTTGTCTAACCCAGAGTTTTATGTCTCTTCTTATTAATCTGGGTGCTCACACGAGCAGACTAGAGACAGGTTAGCTGGTGATGCGCGAGTAGCTGATTCGGAGGCGAGCAGGAGGCTTCCACGTATGATATATATATATTCTCTCTGTGTCGTTGGTGGTCGCTACTTGGGCATTAGTAGTGTACCTCCCTTATCTTGCTTTTGCTTTTTGAGACAGTTTGAAAAGTTGTAATAATGTTGGCTTTGGATCATAAGTTGTACTTGGATTTTCCGCTACTATGTTAGTTTGTTTTCAGCTTATGCACTGTCTCACCTGTTTTATGTCAAGTATGTTGTTATTATATTTTGTTCCATGCGCTGTGAGACATTCTACATGTTTCTTGTTAGTTCATTTCCTTCTTTCCTTTCCTTCTGACGACCGTCCCATGCTAACTGGACATGTGTACAGCGCACTTTTGGAGTAAATGTCGGTTGGTGCGGGGCGGGCCGTCACAAATATACACACACACACACACACACACATTGTTGTCAAAAATCCTAAAATCTTGCGATTTGAATCTCGATCCAACCTGAATCTCTCCGTTTACGACTCGATTTTTACATTATGATTCAAACTTAGTTATAAAAAACACATTCAACACAAACTACCATATGTAATATACTTTTTTAGATTCACAATCACTTGACAATGCTTTTAAAACAAAATAAGAATGAAATTGGAGGGAGAAAAATTGAGTTTTAAATTTAATTGTAGAAATTCAAACATCTAAATCAAAATCAAAGTGCATATGCCATAAGTAATGATATTCGGAAACTATGACTTACGATTTAAAATTGATTTCGATTTGAAATATAAACTTTAAGATTTAAATCCCAATTTGAAAACCTTGCATATATACATACATATACATACATATATATATATGGGGGGCAACCTGGATTCACATGTTCAATCACAACAGATATATGGCATATATCATTGCTCACGTATATATACTCCTATACATGCAAATCAGATGGAATAAAATAAAATAAATTAACATATATAAACACATTCTGATTGCAATGTAGGTATACCTGTTTTGAACCTGTTTCTCTGTACAGTTTCTCATATCAATTCACGTTTCTTGCTCATAATTATCAATATCGAGACTGCAAATACAGTTCAGGTTCAACTTGATCGTTAATGGCCTAACACAAATTTTGCAATCTCGATTATTGACATTCATGGGAAAAGAGCCTAAAACAAATTGTTTTTGTCCCTTTGGGTTCTCTTGAGCCTACAGAGAAATTTTGTATGAAATGTATCAGTTAAGTGTCACTCTTTTATATTGCACAATTTCAGTATTCATGTATACTCGTATACATGCAAATCAGATGAAAGAAAACAGATTAAATTAGCATACATAAACACATTCTGATATACTTGCATAATATCATATATTGCAAAATTCATAAACTCCCAAGTCATAAGCTGCACAATTTTGTATACTGAATAACTCACATATATAATTCATGCATTGCAAGGTTCCTATACATGCATACACACACACACACATATATATATATATATATACATATATGTATATATGTATATATGTATATACACATATGTATATATACATTTATGTATATCAATGTAATATGTTTGGTGCAAGTACTCAATCAAGCAATTTAAATGAACATGTTAACATTTAAAATCAATGTCCATATTAAATTCTAATCAATATAAACTATAATTCAGGCAATCAACATATATGTACAAAACAGGTTCAAAACCAATTCGATGCAGATGCAACTGTTTGGTAATTTTTTCAGGTATACTGCCAAAACCCAGAGTTAAAAACCAATTCGATTCTCAGAAGTAATTTAATATGGTATACTGTCAAAACCCAAAGCTCAAAAGTAACTTAAAAACCTAGATATAAAACCCATTTACAAACACTGTTTGCAGAATTCAACTATTTGGTTTGTGGTTGCAGAACTCAACACTCAGCAAATTTTAACTGTTCAAAACCCTAAACGATAGAATCCAAACAAAATTAGATAAATCAAGTTTAGTTTTATACCTTTCTAGCCTTACCGATTTCACGATCTTGAATATGAGTATGAATTGAATCGAATCGCTTTGTAGCGTCGCTGAGATGAACCGCCTCTACTGGTATCCATACCAACGTTGAACGAGATAGTCTTTTCAAATTCGAGTTTAACTGTGAAATATTAAGCGGGAGATCGAAAGGGGTAAAAAGCTAGGGTTTTTTCCAGAAAAAGAAAGAAAAGTGAACGAGGGTTAAAAATTAAAAGATGTTAAGTTTGAAGGAATAGGAAAAGAGATTAGGTCGGTTACGTTTCTCCTAGGACGCGCGGACTTGTGTTTACGAAGAGGCGGGAATGTGATTTTTTTTTTACCGCGCTTACATTGGTCATGAAAACACTTTTGCTTGCATTTGATAATAACGTCGCTGATTTTTGCAACAAAAATCGTTTTTCTTGTAGTGACTTTAAATATTAAATCAGGGAATTTATTCCAGTACATTGACTTGATTTCCTTATCCTTTTAAAATGTAATAAATTATGAAATTAATTAAACTAAAAAATTATCTTGGATAATTTATCCAAGTTTAGCTTCTTTATTTAACTGCACCGTTAACTTATCAAAAACTGTTAATTAAACCTTAATTAACTTATCATAATTCATTTAAGAAAAACGAATAGTTTAAATGATTATAACTAATCTTCCTTTTTAAATTAATTTAAAATAATTAATTTAAAATAATCCATTTAACAATTTATAACCAATTATTAAAACTTAAGTATATTTCTAAGTTACTTGAAATTTTAACTTAGCATTTCCAACGGTATATAATAGTTCTTTTAACGGACGCCATTCGAGTCGTAAACCCAATTTGCACAAGCAATCATATACATACAATTCAATATGATCAACTGATAATATCTCAACCACATATATTGACTGGTAAAATATGTCAAACTGACATAATAGCATAACAGAGTTTATTTCTGTTAACAGGGTATTTAAAACAATTCAGTCAGTCAAATATATAGTGGAACCGTGTCTATTTCCACTAACAGACGTCAATATAAAATATATAATTGCAATTAACGTAATTATAACCAACTTAATAAATTAATTAATTTAACAACCAATTCGGAATATTTTGAACTACAAATTTATTACTAATGATCAACGGTTTATACATTAATTTAGTTCGACCATTAAATTTACATTCGATATATTTTAGAATATATTTATTCTTTTAATCATTTTTAAATTACTTAACAAATCAATTTTTTTTAAATTGAATTGTTTAAACTTGGTAATTACGTTGAGTTTTGTACATGTGCCACCTCTGGACTCGACTGCACAACATGGTTCAAAACTATTCATTATAACTTACTGATCTAAGCTTATATACACCTCAATATATAGAATTTATATAAATATGAATTTTATTTCCATGTAAGCATAAAACAATTTCCTTTTAAACTAAAATGGGCCAAGCCCAATTAAAACAGCCACTTTTCTTTTGTATATGTCTTTTTACCAATATATGTATTTATATACATGTTTATAATATTTAACTATAAACTCCACATTAACTTCTTTTTTTAAAATCTGGGCTTAGCCCATGCCCATAGACCCATTTACCATACACCCACACAACTGATTCTTTTCTTCCCATTTCTATTATTTCTTTCCCCCTTTGTTCTACTGTTGCTATCCTTAGTTACTCCTTCCATTTCTCCCTCTGTTTTACTCCTTCCATTTACTGTTAGGTTATCTTTTAATGTATTTTTTCTTTGTTCTTTGTACTGGCCATTCTTGACTTTATTATTAAATATAGTAGTTGACACAATCTAAATTCATTTTTATTGCCCAGTAACATGTGTTGGGTAGGTGCAAGAACCAAGCAAGTCATGGTTATTAATTGGATGGATATAAATGAAATTAAATGACCTTTCGTTTTCATTCCCCACTACTAGTTTCATTTCTTTTCTTCCTGTTCTTCGATTATCTCTTTGCCCTTCTAACTCCAATATCATTTTCTTCTTTAAATCACGGTCTGTTATTTGTTCTTTCCCTTTTCCTTGTTGCTTTGTTCACTCACTCACTTCAAACCTTCATTCTTGACCCTTCTTCTCTTCAGTTTCTTCCTTGCTTCTGTGAACTCTTTCCTTCTGCACTAAACAATATCTCTCCACTGTTTTGCGCAAGATCACATCCATATCACCATGAAAAATTCTTCTGATCAACAGGGCCGTACCACTTCCTTTGGTTTCTCAGTACTTATATTGCACTTGAGTTAGTAAAGAAAAACACAACATGATACCAATACCATGCAACTTGTCATGGCACTATACAGGCAAGTCGAGCCTTCATCATTTCTTTTCTGTTTTCGTTAGTCTTCTTCTCAGTTTTTAGTTCTTCTTCTTCTTCTCTGTTTTAGGCTCTTCCTCTTTGTTTAGTTGTTCTTCTTATCTTTTTTGGTCTCTTCTTCTTTTTTTAGCTGTTCATCTTTTCTGTTTTAGTCTCTTCTTTTCTTTTTTTAGTTGTTCTTCTTTTCTGTTTTAGTTGTTACTACATTCGTGATAGTTTTAACATATAGCCACATATACATAGGTAATATCCCATATTTATGGACATAAAATTACTTTTTTTTTGGTCACATACAGATGTTTCACACAGTAAAAGACTCATTGATTTTTAATGATACATTCATGAAAGAAGTTACGTCATATTATTTAGCATTTAAACTTACTATTGAATGCTGCTCTATCTTAGATCAAGAGAAAGAATCAAGAAGAAGGAGATTATTCTCATTATCAATTAATTGTCTGGTTCACAGGCCTAATATTATCCAAATAAATCTCATCCATGTTGATGATATAATTACACATACATGTTAGCATACAGGAAGTCTTAGATTTACATGGGTTACTACATGTAGACAGGGAGTAGAGAAAAAGGTATTTACTTACCATATACTGAAACGACCCAAACTTCCCCTTCCGGGAAATCCCGGATTGCTTTGAGAACACGACGCATCAGAACACAAACAATAGAACATTTCATTGCTATTACAACAATTTACACCAGCATACAAGATGTCATAGTAACATAAATAATATACAGCAAAAAAATATAAGAGATTTAAATTACAAAGCAACAGAAAAATAATACATAACACAACTGAAAGGGATACACGGATACAAAGCTTTGCGAATATAGCTCCAGCTGTAATCCAGGATCCTAGGAAAAGAAGTATCTGTGAAAACAAAAACTACAAGCTGCTCATGTGGAAAATATGGGCATTCAGAGTTTAGGTAGAAACAATAAACTCCAAGTTTGTTATGGGACTGGTGTGAGAATTAAAACAGTTATTAGATTTTATTTTAAAGTCAGGTAAATCACGGACCATGTCGTATAACACGGAATGGGTTTATCCCCCATGAATACTAGTGCATAAAAATAACAGCGCAATGCTAAAGAGAAAAATGAAGCTATTATAAGACTCAGGTCCCATCACACAATGAACGCATTCGAGGATAGAGTTTTCCCTTATAATAGTCAAATACGCTTGATACGCGAAATTTCATCTCTTATTATTATCATAAGTGAAGAAATCAACTTCAAATATAAATGTATCAATCATAGGCGGCGTAGGTACCATTATATTACGTTGCCATATATATTTACAACTAACACCGAAAAATCACGTATTGGAAATTGAGTTTCTATCTATGAACCGAGGTAAGGGATCTTCCTCACCGATTTCAAGACATTCTAGCAAATGCCTTAGGATCACACCTACGGGCAACCCTGGGAACGGCAGAGCCGGTCATCCATCGATGATTAATTATACCATAAACTACATTCTAGCCGGTCCTATCGAACCTCCAAAATGGGTCAGTAATGTCGACCACTCTAGAGCCACTAGGGACTCAAATCATATCCGAGGTACCTCGCTTTCCATCAATAAAGTTTTCCAACATCCACATAAGTAAACAGTCTGGACTCCATACCATGATATTACTCGTAGCTAGAAAGTAACACATGTTTGTTTCCCTACGGTCCCTCATCCCATTTTTGGTTCATACCGGGGTGTGAAGCTCGTGAATTAACGCTACATAAAGATGTGCTACTTACAGTTGTGATTTGATCATCAACCACAAGACTCTGCTTTTCAACAAAAGCCTTGATCATTTGCATCTCAGCATGCCACACTGTCAATCCATACCGTACCACTGATTTCCACCAATATATAACCTCTAAGCTTGTATGTCTCAGAGAAGGGTGTTAAACAAGAGAACAAATTATCCGCCACCAAATAGATATATATTTAGCAGAGATCAACGAATACAGTATAAATGAATACAATGTCAGACACACTATCCATTTACAAGTCCGTTCTGGGTCTGAACGAAACCGGAGTCACCTTATTCCTCGTCTTATATGTCCAATACAATATAGAGGCACTCGCATATCCGGTCGATCTCCAAGTACGTCTGGACGATCACCACTTATTACCTTGTCTGGGGTGTACATCCCAATCAAGACATCAGTAATCATCCAAACGATGTGAAGATCTACAGTCTTCAACCATCGTCTTCATCATCGACTTTTAATCATTGTAACAGTTATTCAGAATGGGTTAAATCCAGTCATTCCGCATAACTCGCGTATTTTATAATCAAGCGCTATAAAAACACATCATACGCCTCATTCCAATTCAGAGTATTCTTTTATTCAAATATTCACATCTTTAGGGAAAGGTTCCCATAATTTTATCAAAGATAAATTCTTTTAAAATTTCTCTTTAATCTTCCTTTTGATATCATTTTCAAAAGATTTTATTTTATCTTTTCACAATTCCAAACCAAATTAAGGTTTATAAAACCAGTCAGGATTATCGAGCCATACCGAAGTAATCATTTATTTATTAATCCCAATCCCAACCTACTCATCCCATGGAGCAAAACCGGTAGTACCTCATATCTAACACCCATGGTGTTATTGGTAAATTTAATTACCATTTCACGTTCAAATCTAACTAATCTTTTTACCATAGTCTGGAATAAAACTGGTGGTACTCCATTCTCGATCATTTCATGAATTCGATAAATTTAATTATCTCATTCTCATTGCAATCTAATTAAAGATTCATTAAAACTCTAATTCAGTTTTAATCTCAAAAATCATTACTTAATGATTATTCAAATTTAAGAAATTAATCTTATCATTAACTGGGTTAAAGAACCGATGTTATTAAAAACACAGTTCACAATAAACTCCAAATCATCTTCCATAAAATTGGAATCTTCATGGCAAACAGATCATTATATAATCGATATAAATTTCCGTATCAGACTAATAATATAAATGGAATAATGGCAAGGCCTTTTAAATTCCATATATATTAATAGTCTTCCTCCATAGAAGCACATCTCGATTATTACCAAATCGAATTCCATTCAATTCCAACTTAACATATTAAATTAGAAAACCTTACTTTGGAAAATTTCCATTAAATCTTATAAAAAAAATTCCAAATCACATTTTGCTGTTAATTGGGTTAAATGACGAATTTCGTTAAAAACACCGTTCACGATAAACCCAAAAATCCAATTTAATATTAAATACAGGGGTCTGAATAGAAATTATATCGGCTTATATTCAATATCAAATTCTGAAATTAACAAATATCGTATTGGAAATAACGATATATATATCTTCCAAATTCCTCCACAATATCCGTATAATCACGGAATCCAATATCGAAATATTCCGAAGATAATTTGATTGAAATCCATTCCAATTTATACATTCGAAAATTTTTGGTTATTTTAAAACCATTTCTCTATCCAATTTATTATTTGAAAACATTGGATTTTATTCTAGTTAATAAATAGTTCATTTCGATAAAAATATCTTTTATCTTTTCAAACTTGGAATTTTCCATCCAAATCATTTATTATGATTTTACATAATTTTTTCATATTTTTTATAATTTTATTAGGGCCCGTACAGTCGGTTTCCAATAACGGTCACCGAACTACATTCATAGCGACCTTTTCTGAAATTGATTTGGACATATTTTAAAATTAAACCATTTAAATTTAAATCTCTTATATTCTATGGAAAGCTCTTTTCGATACGAACCCAACGGTTCCAGTTTTAGGAGAATCCGACGGTCGGATCTCCCGTTACATCAATTTGAAGTTAATGGTCGAAATTCGCGAACGATCGCTGCGCGGCACGTTCTATTCAAGCCATTTAATATATATTATATATATTTCATTGATTTCCATTTAAAATGTATTTTTTAAAATCATTATAAATTCGGTTTAAATCGATTTCAACTTCGTTTTCGATTTTAAATCAAAATTGAATATTCCATATCATTATAATATTATCAAAATATCTGATTTTTAAAATCAGATTCCTTTCGATATTTTTTAAAACGAATAAAATCGATTGATAGACCCGTTCGGGTTAAAATGGCGAGCATCTATATTCGGCTTCATGCATTCCAATATTTTCGTATCCATCCAAAATCGGACATCAAAATCATAATTTATTTCCTTACTAAATATTATTTTAAAATATTTACTAAAAATTATTTTAGAATCTTTACTAAACATTATTTTAAATTTTTGTTATTTATGAATTGAAATCAGACCCAATCAATTACCATCTAATTTCAGTTATATGGATTTCATACATCGCATGTATTCCACAATAATGATAAATAATCATTCAACATTCAAACAACATCCAGAGTGTATTTTACAACTGTATAAGCATTAAAATAAATAAATAACGCTCATCACAGCCTGTCAACCCATCGATTGACATACAACTAAGCACTGGGATTAGTGTATACCAAATATCATCCCAATACCCGTGTGGGGTTTTCAAAC
>JASFAX010002931.1:0-44194 GCA_030737875.1 Allium sativum | reverse complement strand
TTACCGAAGTAATCATTTGTTTTAATTTCCCAATCCCAACCTATTCATCCCATGAAGTAAAACTGGTAGTACTTCATATCTAACACCACAGTGTTATCGGTAATTCAATTACCATTTCACGTTCAAATCTAATTAAAGATTTAACTATCGCTTGGAGTAAAACTGGTGATACTCCATTCTCGATCTTTTCAATCTATTTAAAGATTCATTAAAACTCCACTTAGTTTTAATCTTTAACTGGGTTAAAGAATCAGTGTCATTTAAAACACAGTTCACGATAAACCCAAAATCACATTCCATTAATTATCGGGTTAAAGAACGAGTGTTATTTTAAAAACACTGTCCACGATAAACCCAAAAATCAATATCCATTCAATTCCAATTAAATATTATTTAATTGGTACACTTCATTAAATCTAAATAAAAAGATTTAATCTTTTCTCAACTGGGTTCAAGAACAGTGTTAGTGAAGACACCATTCACGACAAACCCAAATCACATTTGATATTCAATACAAGGCTCTGAATAGAAAATATATCGGCTTATATTCAATATCAAATTCTACGATTAACAAATGTCATATTGGAAATAACGATATAAATATATATCTTTCAAATTTCCATAACAACATCTGTATAATCACGAATTCCAACATCGAAATATTCCGAAGACAATTTCGATTCAAATCCACTCCAATGCAATCATTGGAAATTCTGGTTATTTTAAAAACCCTTTTCAAATTCAATTTATTTATTTAAAAATAAATAGAATTATATTTCTAGTTCAAAACTAGTTCATTTCGATAAAAATCTATTTTTATCTTTTCAAATATGGAGTTTTTCATCCCAAATCTTCACAAATCATTTCTTATGATTTTACACAAATTATTACTATTTTTAATAATTTTATCAAGGCCCGTACAGTCGATTTCCATCAATGGCCATCGAACTGCACTTACAGCGACCTTTTTCGAATTTGATTTGGACATAACTCCAAATCCAACCGTTAGATTTCAAATTTCTAATATTCGTTAGAAAGCTCTTTTCGATGCGAACCCAACGGTTCCGGTTTTAGGAGAATCCGACGGTCGGATCTCCCGTAATGTCTATTTGAAATAAATGGTCAAAATTCACGAACTGCCGCGGCGCGGCGCGTTCTATTCAGGCCATTATATTATATATATAATATATATAATATATATTTCGTCGATTTCTATTTAAAACGAATTATATAAATGGTTTTGAATTCGTTTCAAAAACATTTTCAACTTCCATTTCAATTCAAATCAAAAATTGAATTCTTCTTTATAAATTCGTTTTAAAATTCATTTCTATTCAATTCAAATTTCAATTCAATTTGAATTCATTTTAATTCAATTTGAATTCGTTTTCTATTCAATTCATTTCGAAATCGTTTTCAATTCATTTCATTTCGAAATCGTTTTCAATTCAATTCCTTTCGAAATCGTTTTCAATTCAATTCATTTCGAAATCGTTTTCAATTCAATTCCTTTCGAAATCGTTTTCAATTCATTTCATTTCGAAATCGTTTTCAATTCAATTCATTTCGAAATCGTTTTCAATTCATTTCATTTCGAAATCGTTTTCAATTCATTTCATTTCGAAATCGTTTTCAATTCATTTCATTTCGAAATCGTTTTCAATTCATTTCATTTCGAAATCGTTATATATTCAATTCATTTCGAAATCGTTATATATTCAATTCATTTCGAAATCGTACAAAATCGATATAAATATCGTTCACGTCAAAATGGCGTCAATCTAATCAACACGGCTTCATAAATTTCTATTTTCAAATATTCTATTTCAAATATTTCTTTTTCAAAAATAGCTGTTATTATCAAAATATTTCGTTCAACACATGACCAATCTCAAAGGATGAGTACTGTCAACACATGAACTTTTATTTTATAATATTCTTTATTTCTCAAATTGGAATGAGGCCCAATCAATTACCATATAAAGTTAATTATATGGATTTTCATACATTACACACATATAATAGCATTGAAAAATAATAAACCATCAACCAAAGTGCACTACACTGTATAAGCATCAAATATAGGAATTTCAAATTTCATCCCAACACCCGTGTGGGGTTTCAAACAATCAAACACATATTTTATTTGTGCTGTTGGGCGATGTGTAAAATTTATCGTCCCAATCAAAGTCATTCAAATAGGTGTACATAAACAAACCGTCTGGTTTGTAAATGAATATTCTATTTTATTCACTTCACGTTAAAAATTATATTTTTAACGATAAAACATTTTATTTCAACCTATGGATTTCTATTCAATTCATTTATTCAATAAAATGATATTTTTATTTTTCTAACATATTTTAGAAAATTTCGGCGGCATAACGGCACGATACTAGAAACGGGACAAGGCCTAGCCTTATCCCCGGTCTAGTGAAGGCCCACGCCATTCACGCATCAATCATATCAATTTCATCTCACCAAACAATTCAAACAAATAATTCAACTAATCTATGCAACCAAACAAACAAGTCCATGGTCTGTGGACGATTGTGTCGGGTGCTACTAAGCACCGTCTGCATCCTAGTATATATATATAACTAGAAAAGGAAATTGAAAGGTGAGAAATTCTCACATATAGCTATCCTAGCTCCACGGCTCTTCATTTGCAGAAGTCTTCGTCGCTATCGCATCTCCATTGCTGTAGCCACTACATATGTAAAAATCGAATTTTTACTTCGCTATTCAATATATAAAAATCGAATTTTTAGTATGCTATTCAATATATAAAAATCATATTTTTCTTTCGAAGTTCAATATATAAAAATCATATCTTTCTTTCGAAGTTCAATATATAAAAATCATATTTTTCTTTCGAAGTTCAATATATAAAAATCATATTTTTCTTTCGAAGTTCAATATATAAAAATCATATTTTTATATATTTTTAAAACATTCCCATATATTTTCAAAACCTTGTGATATATACATATTCAAAACTTTGCGATATAGATATATTTTCAACAATGCTAATTTTTATATTTAAAAATCATTTCAAATTTATATCTTCTATTTAAAGTTTTAACCTTTTTCTATTTAAAGTTTTAACCTTTTTCTAATCAGTTTTAAATACCTTTTTAAAATCAGTTTTAAATACCTTTTTAAAATCAGTTTTTAAATTTTAACCTAAAATCAGTTTTAAAAATTAACATAAAATCAGTTTTAAAAATTAACCTAAAATCAGTTTTAAAAATTAACATAAAATCAGTTTTTAATTCCTAAAAATCGAAATTAGTTTTAAACTCTAAAATAAAAATAAAAATAAAAGTAAAATAAAAATACTTACTGTATGCGAAGATGGGGGGCGTCGGCTTCGTCGGAGTTTGCAGGTCGGAGGGGGGGGGGTCGGCTTCGTCGAGGTTTGCAGGTCGGAGGTGGGGTCGGCTTCGTCGAGGCATTGCAGGTCGGAGGGGGGGTGGGGTCGGCTTCGTCGAGGGGGGGGGGGGGGTCTAGTAGTGGGCGGCGCCACTTGGTGGCAACGGAGGAGGACGCTCCGTCGAGGGGGGGGGGGCTGCGCGATTTAGATTAGGTTTTTTTTTTTATAAAGGGGGCGTTGACTTGTAAATGAAGGAGAGAGAGGGAGAAAGGTAGTTATAGGTTTAATTATATATTTTTTATTTTATTTTTCAAAACCCTAAATGTTGACTTTTAATTCGAACACCTATCGAGGCCCAACGACTGTCGTCCCTAGCGTTTTACCCCCATCCCGAACACAATGGGATATGTATCGTAGGCCACTTCGACTGTTACGATCAGTTTTCGTTGAATTTACATTTAAATCACTATATTGAATTTTAAACGTACATTTCAAATTACTGGGGTCACATACTAACTAGAAAAATTCCCAAAAAATATTTTCTAGCTTCGTATTGACGATACGGTTCTAACAAAACTAGTTTCGTCGAATTCTGAGATCGTTTGAAAAATGGCCATTTTCCAGTCGATTAAAATCAACTGAAACTGGTCAAACGCGTTTTCCTTCGCCACGCTCACATATTGATTCGAAAAATTATGAAATTTGGAATCTAGCAATAACTTAACATCACGGACCCAACAAAACTGGTTTCGTCGAAATCCGAGGTCGTTTGCAAAATTGCTATTTTTAAGGGCCTTATATATATAAAAATATATATAAATTCCACAGCGACTATTTCTAATTTTAAACTGGACATATCTTATCATTTCTAAGATGAAATCTCAGTTTGTTAACTTCGTTACAAAGATATAGTTATATAGATTCAAATATTTCTTGTTTCGTTCAATTCTGACTTATATTGAATTCTGTATATTCATTTGAAATTAGAAATCGAATTTTCGAACTACCGCGCCATTTTCAATTCCTTTTATAATTATATATAATTATTATATATTCTAACGACGACGTATATAATATATACGTTCTAATTATATTCAAAATAAATTTCTCGTCGATATTATTTAAAATAATTCATTTTAAATAATCAAAATTCGCTAAAATTGCCAAAATAAAAATTTCAAACTGGCTCGCATTTTACGGGTTGTTACAATCTCCCCCACTTAAAACTTTTCGTCCCCGAAAAGGAACAAAGTCGAAAGTGGTTTGATTAATCAACTCTACGCTCGATCTGGCTTCCCTTCTCTAACCTTTTAGTTTCTGAGAATTTTCAAAATTTCAAAAATTTGGCTAACACCCTAAATTTTTGAAAAATTTCGCCATAACCTCCCCTGCACCGGGAGCATCGGGGAATTTCAAATAGCTTCCCCGGTCCTTCAGATCTCAAAAAAAAAAGAAAAAGCCAAGCGGCTAGCCAATAGGCTCATAAAATCATCATCACCCAAACAAAACAGTAAATTATGTAGTAAACATGTACCTATTTGTCGGGCAAACAAATTTTATTCTCTGCTCTAGCCTCCTTGCTATGACCTGTTCAATATAAGTATATGCTATGCAAGCAAATGCAACCAATTTTCAATATCATTCAATATTTGATTCAATTAGGCATAATGGTTCAAAATTATCAAACAATTTAACAAACAACACAAACATCAATCAATTAGTGAATTAACGTTTCAAATTCATAATTTTGCTATATATACTGAAAATCTTGTTTTTGATGCCAATTCACACTAAAGTGTTCTAGCTATATAAGATTTGGTTCTCACACCAGTCTAATGGAAATATATAGAAAACACACCTTCGAAACACAAACATAAATACTGATGATGCACGTGCTATCATCAGTACCATCTCCGGGCGACTAGAGTGTGATTCTATATCTATCCAATATATTAAAACTTCGAATACACGCGGATCAGACGTATACGCAAAATCTATATATACTGGATTGTCCACATCAATATAAATAATCAAATACGAATAATTGATTTAAATTTTCAAAACAAAATTTGTTTTCATTTGAAAAATATACTCTTCACACTCGTTCTAGGATACTACTGATCCTATCTCTAACGGGTCATTCTAATTGGATATTACTAATCCAATATCTGATGAATCCTTTCGTATGGTTCTAATGTGCCTTGTTCTCTGAGCTTTGTAAACCAAAGCTCTGATACCAACTGTGAAAACCCGTAACTTCCCCGTAAAGGAAAGCGGCGGATAATTCGAGAACAAGCCACAACAGAACGCATATAAAAGAACATTTCATTGTATATTACAACAATGCATCAGATTACAAGAATATACAGAGTATGAAAAAATATTACACAGAAATATCAGAGATTTAAATTACATTTAAATACATAGCAGCGGAAAATAATACAATACACAACTAGAATGAGATATACGGATACAAAGCTTTCCGGATATCGTTCGAGCTGTAAACCAGGATCCTATGAATATAAATCTGCAAAACCAAAACTACTAGCTGCCCGTGTTAAAATAGGGGCACCCAGAGTTTAGGTTAAAACAATAAACTCCAGGTCAGTCATGGGACTGGTGTGAGAACTAAAACAGTTATTAATCTTTATTTTCAAGTGAGGTAAATCAAGGGACCACGCCGTATAACACGGAACGGGTTTCCTCCCAAGAATACCAGTGCATAAAACCAACAGCGCAATGCTAAATAAAGAAAAATGAAGCTGTTATAAGACCCAGGTCTTATCACACAATGCAACGCAAGCCGGGGGATAGGGTTTTCCCTTATAACAGCCAAAGAATGCTTGATACGTTTAAAACAAATCATTTGATACTATAATAAGTGCATAGTGTATAAAACAACTTCAAATCATAAGTATCAATCATAGGCGGCATGGGTACCATATATCATGTCGCCATATATAGGTTTACAAATAAAACCGCAAATGTCACGTATTTGGAAATTGGATTTCCATCTATGAACCGAGGCAAAAGATAGTCCTCAACCGAATCGAGACTGCCTAGCCCGAGTCTCAGGATCAGAACGCATCGACCCTTGGATCGTCAGGGCCGGTCCACCGATGTGGATTAAACTTAAATCCTGGACACTGCGTTTCGCCGCCCTTTGGGGCGTAAGCGAGCCAACGAATGACTCCATCGGACCCGGATCGTCCGATCTAACCGAGGCGCCTCGCAACAGCAACAACCACATAAGTCAAACTCGTCAGGGCGTGTAAAACCACTGACGCCACTTCTAGCTAGGAGGAAACGCAGGCCCTCCCTGAGGTCCGTCTCCCGTTTTTGGTTCATACCGGGTGTGAAACTCGCGAAGTAAATGTTACACAAAGCTACGCCACAAAGGCCGTGCTTCGATCATCACCACAAGACTTTGCTTTTCAACAGAAGCCTCGATCAATTGCCACTTAGGCATGCCACACAGGCAAACCATCCTATGCAACCGATATCAGTCACACAGAATGAAATCCGATGTCAGACACACAGTCCATTTACAAGTCCGTTCTGGGTCTGAACGAAACCGGAGGCACCTAGTACCCCGCATATCCATCGATCTCCAAGTACGTCTGGACGATCACCAACTGTTTCCATCTTCTTGGGTGTATAGCCCAATCAAGATCATCAGTAATCACCCAAGCGACGTGAAGACCTCCGGTCTTCGACCATCGTCTTCATCTTCGACTTTTCGTCGTATCAGTTATTCAGAATGGGATAAACCCGGTCTTTCCGAATAACTCGCGTATATTTTAAATAAGTGTTACACAAACACAACATACGCCTCATTCCAATTCATCAGTCACTAACCGTAAATTAATCAAGAGAATAATTCCCCAAATATTAACCCCGAAGGCCGAAACCAACATCAGATCAATATCCAGAAAACCATTCTGCTTAGCTAACCGAAAGTTAGTTTCTAAATTTCACATTCATAGGGAAAGGTTCCCATTAATTTTATCCAAGATAAATTTCTTGAATTTATTCTTTAATCCATTTTTGAATATCAATTCAAACTAGTCGGGATTAGCGAACCTTACCGAAGTAGTCATTTGTTTTAATTTCCCAATCCCAACCTATTCATCCCATGAAGTAAAACTGGTAGTACTTCATATCTAACACCACAGTGTTATCGGTAATTCAATTACCATTTCACGTTCAAATCTAATTAAAGATTTAACTATCGCTTGGAGTAAAACTGGTGATACTCCATTCTCGATCTTTTCAATCTATTTAAAGATTCATTAAAACTCCACTTAGTTTTAATCTTTAACTGGGTTAAAGAATCAGTGTCATTTAAAACACAGTTCACGATAAACCCAAAATCACATTCCATTAACTATCGGGTTAAAGAACGAGTGTTATTTTAAAAACACTGTCCACGATAAACCCAAAAATCAATATCCATTCAATTCCAATTAAATATTATTTAATTGGTACACTTCATTAAATCTAAATAAAAAGATTTAATCTTTTCTCAACTGGGTTCAAGAACAGTGTTAGTGAAGACACCATTCACGACAAACCCAAATCACATTTGATATTCAATACAAGGCTCTGAATAGAAAATATATCGGCTTATATTCAATATCAAATTCTACGATTAACAAATGTCATATTGGAAATAACGATATAAATATATATCTTTCAAATTTCCATAACAACATCTGTATAATCACGAATTCCAACATCGAAATATTCCGAAGACAATTTCGATTCAAATCCACTCCAATGCAATCATTGGAAATTTTGGTTATTTTCAAAACCCTTTTCAAATTCAATTTATTTATTAAAAAAATAAATAGAATTATAATTCTAGTTCAAAACTAGTTCATTTAGATAAAAATCTATTTTTATCTTTTCAAATATGGAGTTTTTCATCCCAATCCTTTCTAAATCATTTCTTATGATTTTACACAAATTATTACAATTTTTAATAATTTTATCAAGGCCCGTACAGTCGATTTCCATCAATGGCCGTCGAACTGCACTTACAACGACCTTTTTCGAATTTGATTTGGACGTATCTCCAAATCCAACCGTTAGATTTCAAATTTCTAATATTCGTTAGAAAGCTCTTTTCGATGCGAACCCAACGGTTCTGGTTTTAGGAGAATCCGACGGTCGGATCTCCCGTAATGTCCGTTTGAAATAAATGGTCGAAATTCACGAACTGCCGCGGCGCGGCGCGTTCTATTCAGGCCATTATATTATATATATAATATATATAATATATATTTCGTCGATTTCTATTTAAAACGAATTATATAAATGGTTTTGAATTCGTTTCAAAAACATTTTCAACTTCCATTTCAATTCAAATCAAAAATTGAATTCTTCTTTATAAATTCGTTTTAAAATTCATTTCTATTCAATTCAAATTTCAATTCAATTTGAATTCATTTTAATTCAATTTGAATTCGTTTTCTATTCAATTCATTTCGAAATCGTTTTCAATTCATTTCATTTCGAAATCGTTTTGAATTCAATTCCTTTCGAAATCGTTTTCAATTCAATTCATTTCGAAATCATTTTCAATTCAATTCCTTTCGAAATCATTTTCAATTCATTTCATTTCGAAATCGTTTTCAATTCAATTCATTTCGAAATCGTTTTCAATTCATTTCATTTCGAAATCGTTTTCAATTCATTTCATTTCGAAATCGTTTTCAATTCATTTCATTTCGAAATCGTTTTCAATTCATTTCATTTCGAAATCGTTATATATTCAATTCATTTCGAAATCGTTATATATTCAATTCATTTCGAAATCGTACAAAATCGATATAAATATCGTTCACGTCAAAATGGCGTCAATCTAATCAACACGGCTTCATAAATTTCTATTTTCAAATATTCTATTTCAAATATTTCTTTTTCAAAAATAGCTGTTATTATCAAAATATTTCGTTCAACACATGACCAATCTCAAAGGATGAGTACTGTCAACACATGAACTTTTATTTTATAATATTCTTTATTTTTCAAATTGGAATGAGGCCCAATCAATTACCATATAAAGTTAATTATATGGATTTTCATACATTACACACATATAATAGCATTGAAAAATAATCAACCATCAACCAAAGTGCACTACACTGTATAAGCATCAAATATAGATATCTAACGCTTATAACAGCCTGTCAATCAATCGATCGACATATTTAATCAATCAGGATGAGTGAATTTCAAATTTCATCCCAACACCCGTGTGGGGTTTCAAACAATCAAACACATATTTTATTTATGCTGTTGGGCGATGTGTAAAATTTATCGTCCCAATCAAAGTCATTCAAATAGGTGTACATAAACAAACCGTCTGGTTTGTAAATGAATATTCTATTTTATTCACTTCACGTTAAAAATTATATTTTTAACGATAAAACATTTTATTTCAACCTATGGATTTCTATTCAATTCATTTATTCAATAAAATGATATTTTTATTTTTCTAACATATTTTAGAAAATTTCGGCGGCATAACGGCACGATACTAGAAACGGGACAAGGCCTAGCCTTATCCCCGGTCTAGTGAAGGCCCACGCCATTCACACATCAATCATATCAATTTCATCTCACCAAACAATTCAAACAAATAATTCAACTAATCTATGCAACCAAACAAACAAGTCCATGGTCTGTGGACGATTGTGTCGGGTGCTACTAAGCACCGTCTGCATCCTAGTATATATATATAACTAGAAAAGGAAATTGAAAGGTGAGAAATTCTCACATATAGCTATCCTAGCTCCACGGCTCTTCATTTGCAGAAGTCTTCGTCGCTATCGCATCTCCATTGCTGTAGCCACTACATATGTAAAAATCGAATTTTTACTTCGCTATTCAATATATAAAAATCGAATTTTTAGTATGCTATTCAATATATAAAAATCATATTTTTCTTTCGAAGTTCAATATATAAAAATCATATTTTTCTTTCGAAGTTCAATATATAAAAATCATATTTTTCTTTCGAAGTTCAATATATAAAAATCATATTTTTATATATTTTTAAAACATTCCCATATATTTTCAAAACCTTGTGATATATACATATTCAAAACTTTGCGATATAGATATATTTTCAACAATGCTAATTTTTATATTTAAAAATCATTTCAAATTTATATCTTCTATTTAAAGTTTTAACCTTTTTCTATTTAAAGTTTTAACCTTTTTCTAATCAGTTTTAAATACCTTTTTAAAATTAGTTTTAAATACCTTTTTAAAATCAGTTTTTAAATTTTAACCTAAAATCAGTTTTAAAAATTAACATAAAATCAGTTTTAAAAATTAACCTAAAATCAGTTTTAAAAATTAACATAAAATCAGTTTTTAATTCCTAAAAATCGAAATTAGTTTTAAACTCTAAAATAAAAATAAAAATAAAAGTAAAATAAAAATACTTACTGTATGCGAAGATGGGGGGGCGTCGGCTTCGTCGGAGTTTGCAGATCGGAGGGGGGGTCGGCTTCGTCGAGGTTTGCAGGTCGGAGGGGGGGTCGGCTTCGTCGAGGCATTGCAGGTCGGAGGGGGGGTGGGGTCGGCTTCGTCGAGGGGGGGGGGGTCTAGTAGTGGGCGGCGCCACCTGGTGGCAACGGAGGAGGACGCTCCGTCGAGGGGGGGGGGCTGCGCGATTTAGATTAGGTTTTTTTTTTATAAAGGGGGCGTTGACTTGTAAATGAAGGAGAGAGAGGGAGAAAGGTAGTTATAGGTTTAATTATATATTTTTTATTTTATTTTTCAAAACCCTAAATGTTGACTTTTAATTCGAACACCTATCGAGGCCCAACGACTGTCGTCCCTAGCGTTTTACCCCCATCCCGAACACAATGGGATATGTATCGTAGGCCACTTCGACTGTTACGATCAGTTTTCATTGAATTTATATTTAAATCACTATATTGAATTTTAAACGTACATTTCAAATTACTGGGGTCACATACTAACTAGAAAAATTCCCAAAAAATATTTTCTAGCTTCGTATTGACGATACGGTTCTAACAAAACTAGTTTCGTCGAATTCTGAGATCGTTTGAAAAATGGCCATTTTCCAGTCGATTAAAATCAACTGAAACTGGTCAAACGCGTTTTCCTTCGCCACGCTCACATATTGATTCGAAAAATTATGAAATTTGGAATCTAGCAATAACTTAACATCACGGACCCAACAAAACTGGTTTCGTCGAAATCCGAGGTCGTTTGCAAAATTGCTATTTTTAAGGGCCTTATATATATAAAAATATATATAAATTCCACAGCGACTATTTCTAATTTTAAACTGGACATATCTTATCATTTCTAAGTTGAAATCTCAGTTTGTTAACTTCGTTACAAAGATATGGTTATACAGATTCAAATATTTCTTGTTTCGTTCAATTCTGACTTATATTGAATTCTGTATATTCATTTGAAATTAGAAATCGAATTTTCGAACTACCGCGCCATTTTCAATTCCTTTTATAATTATATATAATTATTATATATTCTAACGACGACGTATATAATATATACGTTCTAATTATATTCAAAATAAATTTCTCGTCGATATTATTTAAAATAATTCATTTTAAATAATCAAAATTCGCTAAAATTGCCAAAATAAAAATTTCAAACTGGCTCGCATTTTACGGGTTGTTACATCCGGTTTGCTTTGCATTGTGTGATGGGAACTGAGTCTTATAATGGCTTCATTTTTATAAAAAGCATAGCGATGTTTAAAAGAAAGATTTGTTTTGAAGCACTGGCAATCCACTGGAGTAAACCCGTTCCACGAAAGTGGCGTGGTCCTATGATTGGCTATATTATATATGTGTTGAGTAGATTTCTCATACCAGTCCCATGACTGACTCGTAGTTTGTTTCACTCTCAAACTCGGGTGCCCCTTTTTCTACACGGGCAGCCTTGTACTAAGGTTTAGCTGGTTCTTTCCGGATAGCTGGAGCTGAAGATGGATTCTATTATTTATCTCTTTTTATGCTATTCAGCTCCTATTGTACATATTTGGTTTGTTTTCCGCTGTAGACATTTATGTATAGCTGAACTGTATTTGTGCTAAGTAAGATCCTGTATACTGTGTAACTCTGATGATTACTTTTATCCAGTATATTCTATTGTTCATTATCTGGTGTATTTAATTATTCTGTTTTGCTATTATCTGTTTCTGTGTTATATTCCAAAGATTACCCTTGTCTCCGTCAGTACGGGATTTGGGGTCGTCTCACAACCAAAAAGGAATTCTTGAGTTCTGGGATCTATATTCTGAAATTGAATTGCTCGCCTTTGATGTAGATCATTGAATTTTCTTAGTTGAATTAGATTAGATTTAATTTTGACGTAGCTTCAATCTTTCCTTTGAGTTGAAAGAGATGACGGCTATTCTAGGTTCACCATTGATGACATGGTGGCTCTTGGTATGAATATTTGTGATTTAGGGTTGAGAGTTAGGTTGCTTTTATAGAGGTTTAATTAATTTAGAGCCATCAGATTGACCCTAGAAATAATCAAGACCATCCAGTCAAGATAGGATAACACCTCAGCCATAATGACCCAGCAGGGAGTCAGAAATTGTCATCCTTTCAGATATGCCCGGGGAGAGGGGGTAGGTACCCCTAGGTCGACCTGTAGGGTAGGTCGACACTAGGGTCGACATCCTGGTCGACCTGGCCAGGGCGGTAGTTTTTCCTTCACTGCCCTCTTCTGAGTTTAAATTTGAATTTTGAATTTTTGAAACTTCCGAAGGCCATAACTTCTTCATACGAAGTCCAATTAACGCAAACTCAGACTCTACCTCAACCAGAATTCTGAGATGAACACAATGGAGTAACCCGCTTCCCTTAATTCTCATATTTAAAATTAATTATTCTTTAATACGTTACTTTAAGGTTTATCGAAAACACGGGGTGTTACATTCTCCCCCTTAAAGGATTTCGTCCCCAAAATGTTCAAGTCAAGAAGAACGTATATCCTACCATCCAATCGTTCATCTACTCAACCATCAAACACATGCGTCCATTGTCCTTAAAAGACTTCTAATGCTTCATGATTATATGCATAGTGTGTGTACATGTCCTTATCCAATGCAAAATCAGGCGGTCTACTGAATCAGTTGACATCCTTAATGCAAGCCATGTCAGTGTCATGCGTCCACAATGTATGCAATCTTCCCTAATCATACTTTCTACATGAGTGCACAATCATTCATACAAATGCAACATCCACATGATAACACATCAAGTTGCAATCATATATAAGTACATATATGCTTATGCAATATGAAAGTGACCGAGCTGATCTAATACCTAAAGTGTGTGTATATGCATCCACGAGCAACCACTAGGAACCACTTGCAACCATCAACCATAACATATTTCAAATACATGTTTACATCCATTGGTTTCTACCTAAGAATCGAGAACAGATCTGAGGAAAATACTAAAAATATAGATACGAGCATGAACATACTTAAGGAAAAAGAGATCAAAGATGTACCCTAAAAAAGAAAAGGGTAGGCTGCACGTATTTTGGCCTCAGTCTCCCAAGTCGCGTTTTCCTCAGTGTCACTCCATTGAACTTTTACAAGTTTGACTTCGCGGTTGCGTAGCATTTTGTCTTCTGTACCCAAGATACGAGTTCGAACTCTTCTCACAGTCGCCTCTCGTTCTACTTCTACTTCCTCTAATATGATTGGTTCCACCACTTCCGCAGACTCATGTAGGCACTTTCGTAAGTGAGAAACGTGAAAGGCATTATGAACTCTAGCCAATCTTTCGGTCAGCTCTACTCTATAAGCCGTCTTCCCAATCCTTTCAATGATAATAAACGACCCTACAAATCTTGATGCCAACTTTCCTGCGGACCCGAAGCGAATGCGTTCCTCAAAGGAGATACTTTAAGGAAAACCCTGTCCCCAACCTCAAACTCAAGGTCTGTCCTTCTCTTTTCTACGTAGAACTTTTGTCTATCTTGGGCAGTCTTCATTCTTTTTAGTATCAAGTCTGCCTTCTCTGAAGTTTCTCTAATCATATCCGGTCCAAGTATGAGCTTATATGTAGACTCCCACCAACAAGTTGGTGATCGACACGGTCTTCCATATAAAGCTTCGAAGGGTGACATACCTATGGTGGCTTGGTAGCTATTGTTGTAGGCAAACTCCACCAAAGGAAGATGATCCTCCCATGTTCCTCCGAAGTCAATAATGCATAATCTCAAGAGGTCTTCTAATACTCTGTTCACTCTCTCCGTCTGACCATCGGTTTGGGGGTGATAGGCCGTGCTTAAGCATAACTGTGTGCCTACAGCTTCTTGCAAGCTCTTCCGAAACTCGCTCGTAAAGATAGGATCTCGGTCGCTAACAATGCCTAAGGGTATCCCATGGAGTCGAACTATCTCTTTAAGATATATGGATGCTATAAATGATGCAGTCCTTCTACTATTAATGGGTATGAAGTGAGCGCTTTTTGTGAGAATGTCCACTATTACCCAAATATTGGTATTGCCTCTTCTTGACCTAGGCAGCCCATCAATAAAGTCCATTGAGATGCTATCCCATTTTCACTGTGGGACCTCTAGAGGATGAAGCAAACCACCAGGCTTCTTTTGTTCCTCCTTGACTTGCTGGCATACTAAGCACTTCGAGACGAATTCAGCTACATCCCTCTTCATGCCATCCCAAAAGAAAACCCTTTTGATGTCTTTGTACATCTTGTCTCCACCGGGGTGTATGGTCAACTTGGAATGGTATGCTTCTTCAAGAACTTTCTTCACCAAATTCCTTGCTTGTGGGATGCATAGCCTTCCATCCTGTATCAACCAATCCTTATCATCGATGGAGTATCTATTGAGGTGACTAGAAGTCTCACCCCTTCTTAACTTATCTATCACATCAACTAGTCGAGGGTCTTCACGTTGTGCGGTCCCTATTGAGTCCAAAAGAGTAGGCCGAACCTCTAGCGATGTTAACAAACCAGTCACATGATCGATAGAGGGTCTAGACTCAAAGTTGGCTACATACTCTGCCTTTCTGCAAAGAGAGGGCTTAAGGTCAGCCTCTTTCTACTCAAGGCGTCCGCTATTACATTGCCCTTGCCAGGGGTATAGGAAATCTCGAAATCATAGGATGCCAAGAATTCCATCCACCTTTATTGCATCAAGTTAAGATCTTTCTGCGAGAAAAGGTACTTCAACGATTTATGGTTAGTATATAATTCAAACTTCTCACCTAGGAGATAATGGCGCCAAGACTTAAGCGCAAAGACGATGGCCTCCAACTCTAGGTCGTGGTTGGGTAGTGTCATATACTTTCAACTGCCTGCCTCCATAAGCTACTACCTTCCCCTCTTGCATCAAGACAACACCTAGTCTCGTACCACAAGCATCCGTGTATACAGTAAACATCTTGCTTCCATTCGACAATGTCAGAATTGAGGTTGTTGTTAGAGCTCTTTTTAAGCGTTGGAAAGCAATATCGCAATCCAAGTTCCAAGTGAAAGTTAAGTTCTTCTTTGTCAATTTTGTAAGTGAAGCTGAGATTTTCGCAAAATCTTTGATGAACTTCCGGTAAAAGCCTGCTAGCCTGAGGAAGCTTCGGACTTCGGTTGCATTCCGTGGGACCTTCCAATCTTGCACCGCAACTACTTTTGCGAGGTCCACATCTAATCCCTCTTTGGAAACCACGTGTCCAAGAAACCTTACTTCTTCCCACCAGATGTGGCATTTGGAGAACTTTGCTTTTGACTAGTGTGCATGAAGAGTGTCTATGACTTCCTTTAGATGTTGAGCATGCTCTTCCTCACTCTTCGAGAAAATCAAAATGTCATCTACGAAGACCACCACAAACTTATTGAGAACTCCCTGAATACCCTGCTCATCAAATCGACGAAGTAAGCGGGTGCGTTTGTCAGGCTAAAAGGCATAGCAAGCCACTCAAAGAAACCATCCGGAGTTCTGAACGCGGTCTTGTCAATGTTGTCTTCAGCCACTCTTAGCTGATGAAACCCGGTAGTTAAATCTAGTTGGGAGAAAACCGATGCACCTACAAGCTGATCGAACAAGTCGTCTATTCTTGGGAGTGGGTGCCTACTCTTCTTGGTCAGCTTGTTTAGCTCACTATAATCAACGCATAGGCAAAGCGAACCATCTGTTTTAGTCGCGAACACTACTGGAGCATCCCATTCAGAAGTACTCCGCCTTATAAACCCCTTCTCAAGCAGCTCTTTAACCTTCTTGCTGAATTCTTTCCTCTCCCTTGGAGCCATGTGTCTAACGGGTAGAGCGATGGGTTTTGCATTATCAATGAGGTATATACGGAAGTCTGTCTCCCGCTTCGGAGGTAACCCTTTAACCTCTTCAAAGACATCCGAGTATTCACGGACTACTCTAACAGACCGCAAATTCTCAATAGACACATCAAGATTCTAGATAGCTAAGCATAACAGAGTTCATGGGATTACAAGAAATTTCGAGAGTGTTACCAAGGCGAGTCATGAGTCTAACCACTCTCTTTTCACAGTTGAGGATGGCACCATTACTGGATAGCTAATCCATGCCTATAATCAACCCATAGCCCGTGAAGCCCAAACATTGGCATTACATCTAAACCCCACACTTAATATAGAAATTTCTGAATCCAAACAAATCATTGACAAATAAGTTGAGCCCCCAATTGGATTTGAAACAACCAAGGGATCATCTAATAAACTAGTATCTAGGTGCAGAGATTCAACTAATGCAGTAGATATAAACGAGTGCGATGCGCCAAAATCAAAGAGTGTACGAACAGGATGATCAAAAAGATAAACTAAACTCTCAACAGAAACATATCTACCTTGTTCTTGCGGAGGTGCCATGAGAGCGTGAACCTGCCCTCCAGAAGTCGATCCAACTCTCTGCCCTTTCCCTTGCTTTCTTGGTCAGTCCCTAGCCATGTGTCCTGCCTCGTCGCAATGGAAACAGCTACCCATCTTTCTTTTCTTCTTCCTGCAGTCCTTAACCAGATGTCCAGGAATGCCACAAAAATTGCACTTCCTCTTGTCACGGGTTTTGTTGTTTTTCCCGCCTTTCTTGGAATCTATCTTCTTACTCTGTGATCCTTCCCCTTTCTTATCTTGAGATGCTTCCACCTTTGTGCCCTTCTTGCCAACCTTATCTTCTTCTTGTAACAGTTCCATGTCCACCAGTCTTTCATAAGTCGCACCTATAGGTATATGGGACATAGCTACGCTGTGCAGTGGCTCATTCAATCCTTTAACAAAGCGGAGAGCCTTCTTATGTGGAGTGTTCACTAACTCTAATCCGAACCTGGCCAGCAGATTAAATGGGTTAACGTATTCCTTGACTGACATACTTTCGTGTCTAAGAGCTAAGAACTTCTCCATCTGTAGGCTTTGTTCAGCTTGTGAGAGGAATTTCATTTCAAACCTCATCCTAAAATCCATCCAAGTTTCAATTAGTCTTTCAGCGTTAGTGACTTCTCACCAATAGAAAGCTTCGTCTTTGAGCAACCATACCGCCAACTATATCTTTTGCCTATCATCCACTTCGAAGATATCGAACAAATCCTCAGTTTCTTTGAGCCAATTTCTTACTTCCACGAAGGATTCATTTCCATTGAAGTTCTTTCCACCCATGGCTCGAAAGTCCCTACATATTTTTGAGAAATCATTTGCACGAGGAGGAAGAGGAGGAACCGCTGCAGCTGGGGAAGGAGGAATGTCTGCTGGGCCTGCGTTGTTGGCCCTAGCCTCTAGGTACCTCTTGAACCGGCCGGGTATCGGTACACCCTCTAGAAGGTTAAGATTCCCAGACATGCTAAAACGAAAGAGGAAAGATTCAAAACAAAGGATAGAGAGATAATGCATATGGCTTTGGGGGATTATGCCTTTTTAAAATGAAATAAATCTTTTTCTTGAAAAATTGCTTCTTTTTGAAAATAGTTTTCAAAAACTTTAATCTAATCTAGTAAACCTTTGCTTTGATACCAAGTGAAACACCCCACCTCTGTTAAGGTTACATACAAAGGGAATGCCTTATCTTCGATGGAGCATTATAGGTAAAAGACACAGATAATTTACAAGACAGATATATATAAGCAGCAGAAAACAAACATTTCTTTGTTTCAAACATGGTTCATAACAAAACATTACAGCAAACTGTTTCAAACCAACTCCCAATTTATTACATCAAAATTTCTGTCTTGATTATTATATAAAGAAGCATAAATCATAAATAAAACTGCATAAATCCCCAAGTCTAGTGTGTCCAAAGCCATAGCCAAATATAACAGGTTCCAAGTCGTACATCATAGAGTCTTCAAGCTTTGAAAGATGAACGGTCCGAATTAAGCTGAGCTATTCCCTCCCTGGCCACCTGAGGGGGGGAACGGAAGAAAAGAAGATGAAAGAAAAATGGGTCAGACATAAGTCTGAGTAAGTTTAGTGACTTTTCAGTGTGTGAATAAGGAAAAAAGGTCATGATAGGAATAAACTGAAAATAGGACCGTACCAGAACAACAAGCTAACATAAAGCTATATAAGGCAGGATAACCAAATATACATCGCACCTATGTTTAATCCTCTGCACCTACTTATACTTGTCCAACTAGCACCACGTATTCATAGTGAAATGATCCCCTTATATCGATCGGCTCCTACTAGCATGCATTTATCACGTGTGTCCTTCGGCCCCCGCCTGACTATAGATACCTGTGCTAGTCCCACCATGGGGTGCATCAAATCCTATTGTGGCAACCCGACACGATTCAAGATGCACATTGTATGACTACTGATGCCCAGTGCCTGCTTTTTCCACTCCAGAGTACGTGCACGCCTGTAGTCCGCCAGAACCTACATTGATCCACCACCGCCGATGCTTTTTGACCGCTTATAATCGGCCCAGTAATCGTGCCCCAACCTTCCTAATTCAGGGTCTCATGATATATCTATGTGGGTTACTGCTGAAATGGGTCCCCGTTACGAGGGTTTTCCGGCCAACATGTTAAATTGGTTAAGTGTCCAAATTTACCTAACCCCACCCACTAGTTTAGCTAAGATGTTGAATTGGTTAAGTGTTTCCTTAATTGACTTAACCCTACCACTCTTGACTTAGCTTTATTAGAGCACAAACCACTCACATTAGATAGGTATTGTTGTGGTCGCTGGATGTCCCGGTCGATTCCGGGAAGTTTTACACCATAACTCAGTCTAACCTCGGGTTCTTTTTGGGCTCAATGCACTAACCACCCACATTAGACAGGTATTTTTGTGGTTACTGGATGTGCTGGTCGGTTCCGGGCAGTTTTACACCATAACTCAATCTAACCTCGGGTTAGGCATATTCGTCTTTTCTAAATTTATATATTTATCCTTTTATGTAAATTAGCCAACAATTTATTGTCATGGCCCACTTTCTTTCTAAATCAAATTCATAATTTTTGATATGTAAATTATATCATTTCAGTGCCATACCATTTACATGGTTATGAGCCAAATATCTTAACTATTCATAATTCTCATGTTTTTCCCAACGTTACCCCCGTTGTACGTTCGCAAAATTACATAGGATGTTAGGCTCGACATTTTAGCCTAACTAATAAACTAAATGGGGAAAAAGAGGAACTTGCAACATTCCAACATCATATAAACATATGGATCTAACTACAGATGTGTCACATAAACTTGGCATAATATACTTTTAAATACGAACTTGCAAACTAGATCTATGCAACATGAGTCATAAAATAATAGTTTTACAAAGAACTGCCAAAATCTAGTTAGACATGTGGTAGTGAACATGCATAGGGATTTAATCATGCTAATATTGATCTAACATAAAGGCATATGGTTCTAACATATAAAGTTGTAGATCTAAACATATAGGTTTACATAATCATGTTTTTAACCAATAAACTTGCATGTATTCATAACATGATAACATCAACTAACTTGCATAAACATGGCATAATTTCTAAATTGACATACAACATATATATATCATCACCAGATTTATACAAGGTTGTAGATCTAAACATGTATGCATAATGGATCTAATAATTAGGCATAAACGACGTGACTTAGAATAAAACTTGTATGTAACATAATATCACCAAACATCTATATGATAATTTCATAACATCATAAATTTATTCACCAATTTCCATATAACATAATAGGTACGATTGACCACAATAATTCATAGGCATATATGATAGAATAGACATGAACAAACATAAATCAGCATTACATACTAGTTGATGCAATTCTATTTTACGATTCGTTACAAACCATGTATTTAATTCATTCACATCTGAAAGATAACTACACTTACAACCAAAAAGGAATTCTTGAGTTCTGGGATCTGTATTCTGAAATTGAATTGCTCGCCTTTGATGTAGATCGTTGAATTTTCTTAGTTGAATTAGATTAGATTTAATTTTGATGTAGCTTTCATCTTTCCTTTGAGTTGAAAGAGATGACGGCTATTCTAGGTTCACCATTGACGGCATGGCGACTCTTGGTATGAATATTTGTGATTTAGGGTTGAGAGTTAGGTTGCTTTTATAGAGGTTTAATTAATTTAGAGCCGTTAGATTAACCCTAGAAATAATCAAGACCATCCAGTCAAGATAGGATAACACCTCAGCCCTAATGACTCAGCAGGGAGTCGGAAATCGTCATCCTTTCAGATTTGCCTGGGGGGGTAGGTCGAACCCTAGGTCGACCTGTAGGGTAGGTCGACACTAGGGTTGACCTGGCCTGGTCGGGAATTTTTCCTGCCCTGCCCTCTTCTGAGTTTAAATTTGAATTTGGAATTTTTGAAACTTTCGAAGGCCATAACTTCTTCATACGAAGTCCAATTCACGCAAACTCGGACTCTACCTCAACCAGAATTCCGAGAAGAATGCAATGACGTAACCCGTTTCCCTTAATTCTCATATTTAAAATTAATTATTATTTAATTTGTCACTTTAAGGTTTATCGAAAACACAGGGTGTTATAGAATGTCTGATAGAGTATTTCCAATGATCGTGTATGTTGTTCTGTACAAATATATATGGTGGCGGAGAATTTATTCTCTTAGCATAATATCCAGAATATATTTGTACAAATCAATTAATGATTAACGGATCTAACAATGTGGCATTCAAAGTGATTGTGCTATCAATGAATGGTTAGCAATATTAGCCTCAGGCCTCAACAACCGGGAAATGAAAAAAATCAGGCAGGCAGCATGGCTAAATTGGTAGCTCCCAATTAGGGTGTATCATCACCTATCTAGAGAAATTCGTTTCATTCTTTATTCTATTCGGTGTTGTCCCATTCGGGAAAATAGTTGTTGATCCTAACTGTTGGTGATATACATTCCATACAGTCAAAGCAAAATGAGTGGTTGGTCATGTGTGGCTGGGTTACAAGATGTTCTTGTTGAACCTAGTGTATTCTCCTCTAGAGATAACTATCGGAAGGTGGTTCCATACCTTGTCATAGTTGTAAATTCATTACCTAATAAGTGCTCGCGGTTTTGATTGTATATTATATATTTGAAGCGTGAGATGAAAGCGTTCCACTAGATTTCTAATTATTTGATTTAAACACTATTATAATATCAAAAGAGTTTTGATATAAAGATTATTGTTCTCTTTCCAAAGGATTTGAAAGTTAAATCAATTGTTTTGGATTCTCATAAGGGAAAAACCCATTCTGTGTTATACGGCGTGGTCTTATGAGATATCGTTATTTTCTCAAACTGTTTTAAATTGTTTACTCATACTAGTCCCATGACTGACCCAGAGCTTATTTTGTTTTGTTCTACCTAAACTCTTGGGTGCCCAAATTTGTATGAGCAATCAAGTAGTTCAAGATTTTATAGATCTATCTAAAGGAGCTTGGAGCAGGAGGCTTTAATGTTAGATATATAGTATTTTTATTTCCGTTGTGTTGTAAGTGTTATACTCTGATAAGTGTCTGTTATACAGTTACAACTTTGTATTTATAAAGTTATGATATATTATATTTTGTTCCACTGCGATGTGAGATTCTTTGTTGTTATTTATGTTCTTCTACTACCTTTTCCTTCTAAAAAAACTGATTCGTATTTCTGTGATATTTGGGTTAGACGTGGTGTATTTAGTCAGCTCAGATATTATGGATTTGCGGGCCATGACAGTTGGTATCAGAGCTTAGGTTGAGCTAACACTTAGGCTTTGGTGGGTTGTGCTCGTTAGAGATAGGGTCAGTGGTACCCTAGAATGAGTTGAGTGTATATATACGAGAGAGCGTAATTATTAATTGATATAAAAATTGTTTTATATAGTGTTGGCTAGTCTGTTGAGTGGTTTATGAATTCTAATTGAATCGTGGGATGCCATGAAGTTGATAGGAATTTCTAAACATGTGAACAAGAGAAATTTGACATAATATCATTTTTAAGTGGGTAAATGAAATAATTTTACCCAAAATCCTATTTTGATATAGAAAGAATATTTTTCTTAAATTATAATAATATATGGATGTGTGGATTGGTATTATTATAACAAATGAGATTATAAAATTGGAATGGTTATATATAACCAAATAAAATTTGTATATGAAGGAAATATATACAAATGAGATGAATTAAAATTAAATTCGAACCATAATTTGGAATTTTAAATCCTGGAAAGTTAGAAAATATTTTTCTAAATTATATTAGGATAGCATAGCTTTGTGTTTGAAGGATTTTTGAATCAAAATCATTTTGATGAATTTTGATAGTGATAAAGCACTGAACTCACTCCAGTGGCTGGAAAATAATGCTGATTATGATAGCGACATCATCAGTGTTCATTTTCGAGTTTCTAAGTGATGGACTGCTAGAAAAGTTTTTGCTAGAAATTTGTTTAAAAGGAATCAAGTTGGATTGAAAAATTCAAATATTTTGAATTTGAGATGGAAATATATATATATATATATATATATATATTTATGGGATTTCTAAGGGATTTGAAAGGAAAACCTAGGGATTTGAATTCTGGAATTTAAAATTAAATAAGCAAGTTTAATGTATAAAGGTGAATAAATTGATTAGAATCAATTTGAATAGATTAATGGAATACAGATTGGATGTAAATGTATTGATTGTATATTATTCGAATTAAATGAATGAAAACCAAAAGTTTTGGTGGAATTAAAGTTGTAGAAATATGAAATGTTGAGTTTCAACATAGATGGATTTTGAAAAGTATATAGGGTTGGTAGCACTTATTCCACCTTAGTAATTTCGGGGACGAAATTCTTTTAAGGGGGAAGAATATAACGACATAGATTTTCAAACAATTTATTTTAAATATTTAATACGGTTTAAGTATTGAGTTGATAATATAAATGGATTTTATATTAAGTGATCAATTTTAATAATCGATTTCAATTTAATATCGAATATATTAAATTATCGTAATGCGAAATATAATTGAATTCGAAGTTAAAAACTGAATTGAAAATAGTTCAGATGATCAATACAAACTTCTGTTTAAATTAGAATACTAATATTTATTTATTATCAAAGAATTTAATTGTTTTTAATTTAATATATATTGATTTAAATTAATATCTTTTCCAGATGATCAATTAAGGCTTCGAAACATATCCCAGTGTGTTCAAAATAGTGGTTCAACCCTAGGATGGCCTGTTGTGGGCTCAAATAGTAGTTTAAAATCAATGTAATAATTTAAAATTTTACGATACCAATTTTTAAATTAAAACATAAATAAAATAGAAAATAAATAAATAAATAAATAGTTCCTTCCTCCTTAAGTTAACTAATACACGGCATGCCTACTTAACTTGCTACTTCCTCCCCTTTCACTTCATGTAAGACATACTTCCTTTTCTTCCTAAGTAAGTAATACAAAAATTGTATGTCTTCAGTACGTATGTCCCTTCCTTCACCTAAAAAACCACGAGCACCCTCTTCTTCTTTTTCTTTTTTTTCCTACCATCGTTGATTTCTTCTGTCAATTAAAAATAAAATGTTGTTCCTCATTAAAATCAAATAGAATCCGCCTCTTTCAAATTAGTCCATCAAATCATAAGATAAAAACCGATTGCCTTGCAAGATTTTGTAATCCAATTGATATCAGTTTCCTCTTTTCGAAGTTGAACCCATCGTGAATTAGGGCTTTGGCTCTGTGGGTTCGCAAGGATGAAGACGATCCCGTGGAAAGGGGTGTAGCGATTAGTTTGGAGCTGAAGTTCAGCGGTGGGTTTGGGATGAGTCGCGATAGGTTTTGGCCATGTCAAGGAGATGCGGAAATGAAGTACGATGGTTTGCGATGGACGCAGTATGGATTAGGGTTCGCGAGTGGAGTTTCTAATCGAAGTCGCGATAGACTGTGAGCTGGAGAGTTCGCTGGTAGTATTCTTGAAATGGAGGAATTTGAGGTCAACATGAGTCGATGCATGTACGTAGCAGAAGGGGGCGCTTTTCTGGAAGAGGTCATTAGGGGGGAGAGAGTGATGGAATTAGGATCAATCTGAATGTGAAGGTAAAAGAAGTGATGTGAGTTGAACAACGGTAGAGATCGGAGATAGTTGATTGGTAAAGTCAATGAGTTTAGCTAGTCTCAGGTGGTCGATTGCTAGCGTGAGGATGAGGGGTTTGCTGCGGTTGTTGTCAATGGATCTCATTGGAAAAACTTTGTGAAGTGCAAAGGGGAATTAACTAAAAGATGTAGCAGTAGTTCATGAAAGGTTAAAGATAGTGTGAAGAAGGAATTCAAATAATTTCGAACGAGGAAGAAGGTCTATCAAGCAGACTGTTAACGGATAAAACGTGGATTAAGATATGGTTAAACGTAAATTTTATAAATTATTAAATAAGTTAATGATATTCTAAATCAAAATAAGTACACACATGCTATCAGATTCGAGCGAAAAACTGGTTGCATTGAATCATATCGGTATAGGCTACATGACGGAATAAATGGATCGAATAAGAAACACGGTGAGTGAATCTCACTCGGATTTATATTAAAATTAACTTTTATTCGTTAAAATAAATGTTCGTTGATTGTTTGCATGCGCTAAAATATTTTTGTGGCTATTAAAAATATATATTAGTTATTTAGGATTGGTGTTTGTGGTTATTATATATATATTGGTGATTGGATAGTTCCCGCAGTATCATTAACGGATGACCCTATACGCCCCACACTATGATAGTGGATGGCCTTCTATACCGCGATATCCTGCCTCGAAGCAGGATGGGTATTATTTATGTTAGCTAACGTTTGTGGATGTAGGAAAACAAGTTGGACGGATGCAACTGGATTCCTCAAAAATATTATTAAAGGTTTGTTTAATATATTATCATATATGATGCGTTAGAAAATCAATGATTGATACTGGGGGTTTTTGATTGGTTGAATATCACTGGCCCTAAAATGTTGATATGTAAAAACATCGTGAAAAGAATATTTATGATTTAAAAGGGGAAATGTAACAACCCGGAAATTCTGAACCAATTTAATTTTTTTATTTTAGCAATTTTAATGGATTTTGGATATTTAAAATAATTTATTTTAAATAATAACGACTAAAAATTTATTTAAATCAAAGTTAGAATGAATATATTTATTTTAATTATAAAAGGAGTTAGAAATAGCGCGGTAGTTTGAAATTTTGATTTTGAACTTTGATGAATGTACATGATTCAAAATAAATCGGATTTTAGTGAAACCAAAAATATTTAAATCTGTTTAATTATATCTTTCTAACGAATCTGAAAAATTGAAACTTTATAGCAGGAATAAAAAGTTATGGCCAGTTAAATATTCAGAATAGTCGTTATGGAATTTAATATAATATACAGCCCTTGTAAATAGTCATTTTGCAAACGACCATTGTTTTCGACGAAACCACTTTGGTTGGATCCAAAATGTCAAAATATTGCTAGATTCCAAATTTCATAATTTTTGGAATTAATAAGTGAGCGCAGTAAATTTAAATGTGTTTGGTAATTTAAATTTAAATTGGATTGACCAGAAATTGAACATTTTTCAAATGGTCTCCAAATTCGAAAAAATTAATTTTGTTAGGACCGTATCATCAAAACATAGATAGATTTATTTTTCGAGAATTTTTGGAGTCAGTATGTGGCCCCGGTAAATTAAAATGTACGATCAAATTTAATAATTAAATGTTTTATATTTTAAATGAACAAATGTGAGCTGAGATGATCGAATGGGCTAACGAGACCTAGCCCATTGTGTCTGAAACAGGGATATTTGGTAGGGGAAACTCTCGTTGGGCTGAATTTGGAAATATTGGTTAACGGGCTTGTCTGAAAATTAGAGAATTAAAAAACATAATATTATACAAACCCTTCCCCCAAATTAAAAAAAAACCCTGACCCTATTTCTACGTTCAACGCCGCCACTTTTAAAACAAAGGCCGATATCGTCGCTTTTCATCTCAAAAATCGCTCACGATCCATGCAGTAATTCCACAGACTTCAAAAAAAAATTACGATAGAGAAATTCGTGAACTTCGGTTCCATACGATTTTGATGGAATTTCATAAAGTATTTTGGGGGGAATTTCCTCTCAAAGTCACGCCATTCAAGGCCACTTTCTAGCGCATGGGGACTGCCGAGTTCACGCACGATTGGTGCGGTGGTGAAGCACTTCAAGGTGGAGGGGGGATCATGTCCGATCTGGTGGCGGCGGCGTCTGGCGGTCACGGAGCTGGGACGATTATGTCGAAGTCGGGTTCGATGTCTTCCAGGAGTTGAAACCGAAGAGCAAGGATCAACTCATGATTAATTAATTAATAAGTAAGCAAATTATTTATTTAATTGTTTAAATCTTGTAAAATAAATATATAGGCCATACGATATCGGAATTCAACAAACTCGAATCCATTAAAACCGAAAAATCAAGATTTACAATGAGGAACAGACTGAAACAGATTTGGAGCGATCTATAATTTCTGAGGAAATACAAAGCATGGTGAGAATTCTATTTTTTTTACAATTAAAATTAATTAATTATGATTGTGTTATTACCAATCCGCTGTTAAATTCTATGTGTTGTTATATGTGATTTGATCTGGGAATGATGTTGTTAGGTAGATCTGTTGATTTGATAACTGTTGTTTTGAAATAAAATAGTTGAAAACAAAAATATCAATTTTTGTTCAAATAAAATAGTTAAAAACAAAAATACCAATTTTTGTTGAAATAAAACAGTTGGAATAAAAAGGAAATTTTTGTTGAAACAAAATTGTTGAAACTAAAATATCAATTTTTGTTAAGATGAAATAATTAAAACAAAAATAACAATTTTGTTAAATAAATTTGTGTTAAAATAAAAATAACATTTCTGATAAATATATTTGTTTTAAAACAAAATTAACATTTTTGTTAATTGGATTTGTGTTGTAATAGCCCGTCACTTTGACCGCCCTAAGTTGGTGATTGAACCAACTCGAAGCATTCAAAACAACGGATTGTTATTGGCTTATGGGGTTAAACAGAATCAACGTAGAATCACAAAGTACAATTTCTTATAAATGAAATTTTATATATAAAATTAGAGTCTTACATATTAGTTTTACAGTGGAAGACTTATAAAATAAACAAATGAATTTATAATAAAATTAAAGTTACAGTTTTGTCAAGCCTTGCGCACACATGCGACTTCTCGCGCCTCTCCTCTTTAAAAGATGAAATCCTTGTATCAGCAACACATGGGGCCTAACCCGAGCGTTCCATGGAAAAAAATACAAAACACTCGGGTCAGGATTAAACTTATCTTAAGTCAGTCACTTTTGAATAAACACATAAAAATAATTGTTTAACCCACAACCATATATTAAATACCTCGAGCGTAGCAGCCCGTGAACCATCGAATGTAAACATCATGTAACAAACAAAGAAGCGTGTAGTGTTCAGCGTGTACTAAGGAATAAAAGCATATGACACACTACCAAGTAACTGCGTCTATGTATATGAATAGTGACAAAATAATGGATATGCAAGCTTAAGCTAAAACAAGACTAGCTCGCACGAAGCAGGCACGTCACGTGGCAGCCACAAAAATCAAGTCGATATGGCAGGCTCGAAAGGCACAAAATGTCGGGTATAAGAGGGTGCTCAACAAGGATAGTTGGGTTTAAAATAGGGTACAAACCTTAGCAGCATGCATGCATGTTCAAAGTGTGACCTATGACCATAACAGTGGGAAGTACATGCAATAAATGAAACAAAGGTGGGCAAACTATACCACCGGACAACAATCGAAACAAAATAGACAATGCTGGATAACCAAGAATAGATCCATACCTATAATGAAACAGAATATTCCCTATGCGTGAGATTTGAAACGTACTAGAGAGCCAAAAATGTTTAATTTATCATGCAAGGGTGATTTACGAATATATTTTGAGATCCATGAAAACTTATTTCATAACAATACGACGGCTATTTTGACTATCCCTAAATTTGATATGATGACCGTATAAAATTTTAGAAAGAAAGTTCAATGAGTAAGATGCATCCCTAAATACAGGTTCTCTTTTTTTTTAACTTTTTCAAATATTCCGAAAAAGGGACATTTATTACATAATGAACCATGTTCCCCGCTAAAATAGAAACAAATATAACAAATGAACACTCCTATATCAACACAAGAGAGATGCAAAATAAGAACAACAAGGTCATTCAACAAATGGTCAAGACAGTGCGTGTGTGTGGAGTAGCTTATAAGTACATGCAATATGGCGCAGTGAACCCATACCCACTCAACATACACATGCAGTTTACCCATACCATTTTCTATGCGCATTTGGGTACATGCAGACATTATATACTATGTATTAATCCAATACAAACCCAAAATAAGACAACAAATGTAGTAACTAGTTAAACCTTAAGTTTTGGTTTCAATGAGCCCACTGTCCTTTTTTACATGAAGTAGTACAAGGCTATAAACAACATATGGGAGAAACGGCTCTGTATCCCAAGCATGAATGCAGTTCAAAATGCATGAGAAAATAAAAAAGAATGATTTTTAACATGACTATATTTGAACAAAAATTTATAAAACCGTAATTCTTGTAAACAAGTATACTACAACAGGTTTTTATTCCAAAACACATCAGTTTATTATTTCCCCTTGTCATGGTAATTATTAAATTAATGCAAAACTATTAGGCAGATATATCATTAGAATTTAATCATTTTCAACTGTAATCTAACTGAGCTATACCGGCATTTTTGAGAAGTTAAATTGAACAATTCCTGTTATATTAACATGACACCTGATTATAGACTAAGTCACACATATTGTCCTTGCAGTTACTATCCCTCAAACTACATACATGCTATAAACTAAAAACAAAATGGATAAGAATCGGATCAAACTTAGTGAATGCCTGAAGTCATGACTTGAAATAAATATAATCGTAAGTCAAACTTACCTTTGGTCGATAGAACGGGAGCATGCAAAAGGCAGTTCGTGATGAGGCGGCACAAATTGTGGAGTGCCGGATTCGATAGTTGCGCTGGATGCTAGCACTGGATGCTAGCACTGGATGCTACGGTGGTTCAGCGACAAAGAGCGGAGAAAGGCAGTGTTATTTCTAACTCGGGTTTATCATCCAAACATGTCACAATGATTTTTTCTTTCCTCACGCAGAGGGTGTACTTCCGCCCTTTCACAGCCCAGATTTAGGGGAGTTCTTCCTCTTACCTTTTGAAACCCTCACCGTTGAAGGGTGGAGCGCTTTGCAGAAAGTGTCAATAGCAGCAAAGAGAGTAAAATCTGTGAAGTCAATTCAGGATAAAGGATTGAGGATCTTGATCCGAGTTCCAACAAAGAGGAGCCGTGAGGGTTTATAGTTGCATGCTTGGATCTGGAACGACATGGGACCGGTAGAGGTGCTGCCAAGAGGGAGGCGCGTGTGCGAGATCAACCATCGAGTGGAAGAGGCGACTCGAACTTTAGGGAGGAAGGCGCTGAACTGCAACGTGATGCAGCGGAATTTTGTTGTAAGTGACTTAGGAAAGATTAGTTTTCATGAGGAAGGATGGAATGTGGATCCCTCTGATTTGGTTCCCCGTTGTCCCCCCTTAACAAAGGTACAGTGGAGAGGAATAAAAGGGGTGTAACACCCCACGTCCATTAATGTCACTCTCAAAGGGAATGCATTAACTTTCATGGAGTATTATTGTTGTATAGAACAGAATACAACCAGACAGATACGTATATTGGTACTTGAAAAATTAAAACAACTTTTATTGCAGCGGAGAAATAGTTTCGTTACAACAACATCAAAAACCAACAATAAAACTAAGTACACTTAATATCCATCTTGACAAATTGTTTTTTGAGTACATGAAGTAAAAAGCATAACTCCAACATAAGTAGCCATAAAAGAGATAAGCTGAACTTTACTTTTAGCAATCCAAGAACTTCCAAAAGAGAGAGAAAGAGGTCCAAATCAAGCTCCACGAGCACTAGTCGCACCCTGAGAACCTGGGGGGGGGGGAGGAAGAAAAGAGGCAAAAACAAAGGGGGTCAGACATAAAGTCTGGCGAGTCCAATAACTTTAACAATATAATTATTAAACTAATTAGGATAAGGCATAAATTGGTAAAACAAGGAATGACTGTGAAGAAAATGGGCAAGACAAAACAAACAAGAGGAATATGCTGGCATTAATCGCGCTCCTAATCACTATAGGATAATTACTATACTGCACCATTACTAGTCACCCTAAAAGTTGAAATAATGATAATGGTAGTTCCATGTACCCCTAGCTTTCTTCATAGGTGCCTCTTGCTCCTATCTCCACTAGTTGTACCCACTACCCACATGCGATCGGGTCCCTAACTCGTAGATACCCGTGCTGGTCCCACAGTGGGGTGTATCACTCCCCAAAGTGGCAACCCAATACCACTAAAGATGCATGGCTTATATCTGCACGATGCAACAATGTCTTACCTACCAGCTCGGGCCCACGCACGCACATGACCCCTTTGGACTTGCGTTGCCACCACTAACCCATTTTGACCTCTTATAATCTAACCCAGTAAGTGTGTCCCGTCCTCAACCTAGCTCGAGCTCACAAAGAAACATAATGGGTTACTGGTTTGAAAAGGGACCCTATACTTGATACAAGCTTTCCACCTATGCTTGGTCCCCACTAGGATTTCCCACTTAACCCCTTCTTATTCATGTCTCTTTACATGTTTCAACTTGGTTAAGTGTTTCTAATCGTATTTCACATGTCACCCATGTTACCCACTTAACCCCCATGTCCCACCACATGTTTATCTTGGTTAAGTGTTACTTAGTTCATTATAACCGTAACCTTGTAAGACCTCCGACATTAGACTACCGTTTGCGGTTGCTGGATTTGATGGGCGGGTCCGGGCAGTCTTATACCGCAAATGAGTCTAACCTCGTGTCTTTACAATTGTTACGCATTTAATTTATGCCTTCGACCTCTCACATTAGACTATCGTTTGTGGTTACTGGATTTGCCGGGCGGGTCCGGGCAGTCTTATACCACAAACGAGTCTAACCTCGTGTCTTAGGCGTTTATTATTACATATAATTATTTCACCCCGATATGAATTAATTATCCCTATCAAAATTGTCAATAATTTCCAAATTAATCTATGTTCATAATTGTAACCTAAATTATGCCCATAGTTTTCAGGTATATAAATTATACCACTTAGTGTCTCAAATAAATTATATGCCTTTTAAAGCCATTTTATGCTAATTCACAATATGTATATTTAATATTTTCCCATTGTCCCCGCGTCGTTCGTACGTTTAATATGAAATATGTTAGACTCGCAAATAGTCTAACTCATAAAAAGAAAAGAAACATCACAACTTGCATAACACATAAAATAGGTCTAACTTGCAAATAAGAGTTATAACATAAGTTTGCATAGCCAATAACTTGCACAGGCAATGGACATATAGAACATAAATTTGCATAAGCTATGTACTGCAATGGATCTAAATATAGATCTAAACATGAAATTGTGAAATTGCATATATGAATATGGTTTTCACCTAAACTTGCATATGAATCTAAACATGTAAACTAATATCACATGTTTTTCATATAAACTCGCATATATATATATATATATATGTACTCGATTCACATATAAACTTGTGTATAATTCGCATATAGACTTGCATAAGATTCACATACAAACTAGCATATGATTTACATCCAAACTTGCATATAAACTGATGTCCTAAAATGAGTCAAGTTAAACATATGTGATTGGACATATGGAATAGATCTACTAACATAAGTTAACAAAACTGTCATATGTTCACAAACAGACGATAACAAAATTAAGTAACGTCAAATGATTCAACAGGCATGTTCTCATAATCCATATTTATAACCCATCATAATTAGTTTATTAATTATTTTGTCAAAGAAATTGTATTCACAAAGATGGATTAGAGAAGAGAATAATTCGTTCGTCTTTTGTATTAGAATCTTGATTTGCAATTCCTAAGCTTTAAGAAGAAGAAGAACTATTCCAGCAGCAGCATGAAGGCCAAGAGATTAATTTAGTTTAGGTTTAGAGCTCGAGTCTATGCGTGCTTATATAGAAGTTTAGATCAATATAAGCTGTTAGATTATCATAGGAGCAATCAAAACCATTCAGACAAATTAGAGCCATCCGGAAACCGCCACTTAAGCCCTAGTGACTTAGCCACTAGTCAGAAATCGTCACAGTTCAGATCTGCCCGAGGGGGTAGGTCGACCCCAAGGTCGACCCGCAAGTCGACCTGTATAGGGGAGGTCGACCCCTGGTCGACCCCCTAGTCGACCTGGCCTAGGGCGGGAAAAATCCCGCCCAGCCCGCTTCTTTGTTTGAATTCGAATTTTGAATTTAAACCTGAGTTGTTTTAATTTATTTAAATTGCTGAAACTTCTGAGGGCAATAACTTCCTTATACGAAGTCCGATTTACGAAAACTTGGACTCTATTCCAAGCAGAATTTCGAGACGAACGCAATGGCATAACCCATTTCCCTTAATTCTTATCCTAAAAATTAAATGTTCTTATAATTTTTAATTTTAATATTTAAAATTACTGGGTGTTTCATTCTCCCCTCCTTAAAGGATTTCGTCCCCGAAATCTCCAAGTTAAGGAGAATGTATATCCTAACATCCAATCATCCATCTACTCAACCATTAAATGCAGGCATCCATTGTCCTTACAAGATTTCTTATGCCATATGAACATATGCAAAAAATTGTGTGTATATGTTCCTTATCCAATGCAAAATCAAGCGCACTACTGATTCAGTTGACCTCCTTAGTGAAAATCATGATAGTGCCATGCGTCCATTATGCATGCGAAAGAATCCTAACAATACATATTATTTCTACATGTGTGCACAACCATTCATAAAAATGCAGCATCTATATGATAACACAACCATTATACATCCATTAATTTTAAATATACACACATATTTATATGCTATATGAAAGTGATTGAGCCGAACTAGTGCCTAATGTGTGCGTACATTCATCCACGAGCAACCACTAGCAACCACTTGCATCCATTTGCATCCACCAAACATAACATGTCTCAAACACATGTTTACAACCATACAGTTTTTCCTAACTAAAGATCGAAGATATCATCGCAAAGACATATTAAACGATAAGACAAGTATCAACAAAGTGGTAGAAAAAAGAGAAGTTAAAAACATACCCTCAAAAAGGAAAGGGTTCAGCGTACGCATCTTGTCTTCTGCCTCCCAAGTCGCGTCTCCTTAATCATCTCCCCATCGCACTTTAACCAATTTGACCTCTTTGTTGCGTAGCTTTTTGACCTCCGATTCGATAATGCGTGTAGGAGCTCGTCTAACCGTGGCATTTCGTTCTATTTACACTTCTTTGAGCGTGCTCGGCTCCACCACTTCCATTGTATCATGTAAACACTTACGCAAATGTGAAACGTGAAACACGTCATGAACACCACTGAGCTTCTCAGGCAACTTTACTCTATACACCATCTGCCCAATCCTCTTTGTAATTGGAAAGGGTCCGACGAACCTTGGTGCCAACTTCCCTACTGATCCAAAATGGACTATGTTTCTCAACGGTGATACCTTAAAAAAAACCATGTCCCCAACATCGAACTTAAGATCGGTTCGTCTTTTCTCAGCATATGACCAATGTCAGTCCTGCGCCATCTTCATTCGCCGTCGAATCAAGTCTATCTTCTCTGAAGTCTCCCTAATCATGTCGGGTCCAAGCAAAACCTTATTCGTAGATTCCAACCGACAAGTAGGTGATCGGCATGGTCGTCCATAAAGAGCCTCAAAAGGTGCCATGCCAATGCTAGCCTGAAAGCTGTTATTATAGGCGAACTCCACTAATGGGAGATGTTCTTCCCATGTTTTCCCAAAGTCCAAGATGCATAGCCTCAAAATATCTTCTAGAATGCAATTTACTCTCTCGGTCTAGCCATCCGTTTGAGGGTGGTAAGCGGTACTTAAGCACAATTGTGTTCCAATCGCCTCTTGTAAGCTCTTCCAAAACTCGCTAGTGAAAATGGGATCTCTATTGCTCACAATGCTAGAGGGTATGTCGTGCATACGAACTATCTCTTGAAGGTAAACAGATGCTAACCATGCGGCGGTCCTTCTACTTTTAACGGGAAAAAAATAGGCACTTTTGGTAAGTCTGTCTACAACTACCCAAATCCCCGTATTACCCTTCCTTGATCTTGGCAACCCATCTATAAAATCGATGGAAAGACTTTCCTATTTCCACAGCAGAATCTCTAAAGGGTGGAGCAAACCACCGGGCTTCTTTTGCTCCGCCTTGACTTGCTGGCACACTAAGCATCTAGAAACGAACTCAGCCATGTCCTTCTTCATTCCGGCCTAAAAGAAAACTCGATTCATATCCCCATACATCTTGTCACCACCGGGATGTATGGTCATCTTAGAGCGATGTGAGTCTTCAAGAATTGTCTTCCTCAAGCTCTCATCTTGTGGCACGCAAAATCTCCCATCTCTACGCAAGCAGCCCTCTATCATCTATAGCATATCTATTAAGATGACTCGAAGACTCCCCTCCTATAAGCTTGCCTACTATCTCAACCAACTATGGGTCATCTCGCTGTGCCTCTCCAACCCGACCCAAAAGTGCAGGTTGTACCTCTAGCGATGCCAACAATCCGGATACATAATCGACAGAGGGTCTGAAGTAAAAGGTAGATATATACTCCAAACTCTGCCGCTCTACGAATAAAGGACTCAAAGTCAACCTCTTTCTACTTAAGGCGTCAGCTACAACGTTACCCTTGCCAGGGGTATATGCGATCTCAAAATCGTAGGATGCAAAAAACTCCATCCACGTCTGTTGCCTCAAGTTTAGATCTTTCTTAGAGAACAAGTACTTTAGCGACTTATGGTCTGTATACAACTCAAACTTCTAGCCAAGCAAATAATGATGCCAAGACCTAACCGCAAAAACTATGGCAGCCAACTCTAAGTCGTGGGTAGGGTAATTCTTCTCGTGGACTTTCAACTGCCTTCCACCATAGCATATCACCCTTCCCTCTTGCATTAGAACTGCGCCAAGCCCTGTCCTGCAAGCATCGGTATATACTGTGAATGGCTTACTCCCATCTGGAAAAACTAAAACTAGAGCTGTCGTCAAAGCCCTCTTCAAACGTTGGAAAGCATCGTCACAGTCAACGTCCCAAGAAAAAGTCAAGTTCTTCTTCGTTAACCGAGTAAGCGGGGCTGATATCTTCGCGAAGTCCTTAATGAACTTCCTATAATAACCAGCCAGCCCTAAAAAGCTTCTTACTTCTGTTGCGTTCTTAGGAATCTTCCAATTTTGGATTGCCACCACCTTTGTGGGATCCACAGCTATCCCTTCCTTAGAGACCACATGTCCTAAGAACCTCACTTCTTTTCTCCAAAAATGGCATTTGGAGAACTTAGCGTTGAGTTGATGCGCTCGTAGGGTCTCTAAGACTTCCCTAAGATGTAGGGCACGCTCTTCCTCGCTTTTAGAGAAAATCAAGATATCGTCCACACAAACCACCACAAACTTGTTTAGAAACTCCCTAAACACCCTACTCATTAAGTCAACGAAATATGCGGGTGCATTCGTCAAACGAAAAGGCATGACGAGCCACTCGATGAAACCGTCAGGAGTTCTAAATGCAGTCTTATCTATGCTGTCTTCAGCCACCCTTAGCTGATGAAATCCTGTAGCCAAATCTAGCTGCGAGAAAACCGAAGAACCAACCAACTGGTTGAATAAATCATCTATCCTCGGCAATGTGTGTCTGTTCTTCTTTGTGAGCTTATTCAACTCTCTATAGTCCACGCACAATCTAAGTGAACCATCAGCCTTCGTAGCAAAAACAACTGGAGCACACCATTCCGAAATACTTCTTCTTATGAACCCTTTCTCAAGCAACTCTTTCACTTGCTTACTGAGTTCTCTTCTCTCCCTCGGAGCCATGTGGTGCACTGGTAATACAACTGGCTTTGCATTATCTACTAGGTATCTATGAAAGCCTATCTCGCGCCTCGGGGTTAAACCCCAAACTTCATCAAAGACGTCACCATATTCACAGACCATACAAACGGATTCCAAGTCATCATTGGATGTATCACGAGATTCAAGGTAGCTAAGCATCACCAGACCTCTGGAGTCACAAGAATATCAAGGATCTTGCCACAACGAGTCAACAATCTACTACCCTTCTTTCGCAGTCTAGGATGGCACCGTATCTAGCTAGCCAATCCATGCCTGGAATCAAGTCGTAGCCCATGAAGCCAAGAATGAAGGCATTGCATTCAAACCCAATGCCCAAGATAGACACTCTCAAATCCCGACAAATCATTGAAAGATGAGCCGAACCACCAATAGGATTTGAGACTACTATGGGATCTATAATTAGACTAGTATTTAGGTGCAATGTTTCAACTAACGAAGCAGATATAAACGAGTGTGTAGCGCCGGAATCAAACAAAGTATGAATAGGATGATCAAACAGAAAAACCAAACTTTCAACAAAAATATTTCTACCTCTCTCCTGTCCTGGTGCCATGAGAGCATGAACCTGCCCTCTTGCCTGCCCTGGTGCCATGAGAGCCTGAACCTGCCATCCAGAAGTAGACCCTATCCTCTGCCCTTTCCCTTGTCTTCTCGGGCAGTCTTTAATCAGATGTCATGTCCCACCACAGTTGAAATGGCTAGTCTTCTTCTTCTTCCTACAGTCCTTGCTCAGATGGCCTGGTGTTCCACAATTAAAGCACCTTTTCTTTCCTTTGATATTGTTATCCTTACCACCTTTCTTAGGTTGCTGCTGTGATTTCTTTTGATCCCCTTTCTTTTCCGGTGCCTTATTAGCATTAGCGCCTTTCTCCTCTTCATGCATAAGCGCCATGTCAACCAGTTTCTCAAAGGTAGCCCCCATAGGAATGTGGGTCATAGCCAACCCATGTAGTGGCTCATTCAAACCTTTAATGAATCTCAGGGCCTTTTTTTCAGGTGTGTTCACCAAGTCTAAGCCAAATTTTTCCAACTGATTGGACTTGTTGACATACTCCTTTACTGATAAGTTCCCCTGCTTCAACGCTAGGAACCTCTCCATGTATAAATTCTCTTCTTCTCATAAGAGAAATTTCATCTTGAACCTATGCCTGAAATCCATCCATGTCTCCACTGGACGCTCTCTATTCGTACCTCCCACCAAAACGAGGCTTCGTCCTTCATTAACCAAGCAACTAATTGGACCTTCCTTCCATCTTCTATCTCGAAGATACCAAACAAATATGCCACCTCTTTAAGCCAATTTCGAGCTTTAATAAATGTCTCTGACCCATGAAAAGGTTTCCCGCCCATTGCTTGAAAGTCTTTGCATATCTTCAAAAAAGTATCAACGCGGGGAGGGGGAGGAGGAGGAGCGGCAGCAGCTGGGGGAGGAGGAACGTCTGCTAGGCCTACGGCGGTGGCCTAGCCTCCAGATACCTTCTGAACCAGGTTGGTATCAGTATGACCTTGGGTATCTCGGGCCCCCCAGACATGCTGAAAAGAAAAAGGAAGAGATTCAAAACGGAGAATCAAAGGAAAGATATATGGCTCTTGGGGGTTATGTTTTTTAAAAAAACTTTTTCTCTTGCTAATACTTTCCTTAAAACCTATTTTGAAAGTATTTCTTTGTAAAATGCTTTTGAAAAACAGTTTTTCAAAATCTCTTATCTGTTCTGGTAACCTTCAACTCTGATACCACGTGTAACAACCCATGTCCATTAATGTCACTCTCAAAGGGAATGCATTAACTTTCATGGAGTATTATTGGTGTATAGAACAGAATATAACAAGACAGATACATATATTGATACTTGATAAATTAAAACAACTTTTATTGCAGCGGAGAAATAGTTTGGTTACAACAACATCAAAAACAACAATAAAACCAAGTACACTTAATATCCATCTTGACAAATTGTTTTCTGAGTACATAAAGTAAAAATCATAACCCCAACATAAGTAGCCATAAAAGAGATAAGTTGATCTTTACTTTCAGCAATCCAAGCACTTCCAAAAGAGAGAGAAAGAGGTCCAAATCAAGCTCCACTAGCACTAGTCCCACCCTGAGAACCTGGACGAGGGAAGGAAGAAAAGAGGCAAAAACAAAAGGGATCAGACATAAAGTCTGGCGAGTCCAATAACTTTAACAATATAATTATTAAAGTAATTAGGATAAGGCATAAACTGGTAAAACAAGGAATCACTGTGAAGAAAATGGGCAAAACAAAACAAACAAGAGGAATATGCTGGCGTTAATCACGCTCCTAATCACTATAGGATAATTACTATACTACACCATTACTAGTCACCCTAAAAGTTGATCCCGCCTACTGAACATAACAATCATAATAATGATAATGGTAGTTATGTGTACCCCTAGCTGTCTTCATAGGTGTCGCCTGCCCCTATCTCCACTAGTTGTACCCACTACCCCCATGCGATCGGCTCCTAAACTCGTAGATACACATGCTTCTCCCACAGTGGGGTGTATCACTCCCCAAAGTGGTAACCTGATACCACTAAATATGCACGGCTTATGTCTATACGATGCAATAACGTCTTACCTACCGGCCTGGGCCCATGCCCGCACATGACCCCCTTGGACTTGCGTTGCCAGCGCTAACCCGTTTTGACCTCTTACATTCAAACCCAGTAAGCGTGTCCCATCCTCGACCTAGCTCGAGCTCATAAAGATACTTAATGGGTTACTGGTTTGAAAAGGGTCCGTATACTTGACACAAGCTTTCCACCTATGCTTGGTCCCCACTAGGATTTCCCACTTAACCCCTTCTTATTTATGTCTTTTTACATGTTTCAACTTGGTTAAGTGTTTCTAATCGTATTTCACATGTCACCCATGTTACCCACTTAACCCCTATGTCCCACTACATGTTTATCTTGGTTAAGTGTACTTAATTCATTATAACCGTAACCTTGTAAGACCTCCCACATTAGACTACTGTTTGCGGCTGCTGGATTTGACGGGCGGGTCCGGACAGTCTTATACCGCAAACGGGTCTAACCTCGTGTCTTTACAATTGTTACGCATTTAATTTATGCCTTCGACCTCTCACATTAAACTACCGTTTGTGGTTGCTGGATTTGTCGGGCGGGTCCGGGCAGTCTTATACAACAAACGATTCTAACCTCGTGTCTTGGGCGTTTATTATTACACATAATTATTTCACCCCAATATGAATTAATTATCCCTATCCAAATTGTTAATAATTTCCAAATTAATCTATGTCCATAATTGTCACCTAAATTATGTCCATAGTTTTAAGGTATATAAATTATACCAATTAGTGTCTCAAATTAATTATATTCCTATAAAGCCATTTGACTCCAATTCACAATATGTATATTTAATATTTTCCCATTGTCCCCATGCCATTCGTACGTTTAATATGAAATATGTTAGACTCGCAAATAGTCTAACTCATAAAAAGAAAAGAAACATCACAACTTGCATAACACATAAAATAGATCTAACTTGCGAATAAGAATTATAACATAAGTTTGCATAGGCAATAGACATATAGAACATAAATTTTCATAAATTATGTACTGCCATGGATCTAAGTATAGATCTAAACATGAAATTGTGAACTTGCATATATGAATATGGTTTTCACCTAAACTTGCATATGTGAATATGGTTTTCACCTAAACTTGCACATGAATTTAAACATGTAAACTAATATCACATGTTTTTCATATAAACTCACACATATATATACATATATATATATATACTTGATTCACATATAAACTTGTGTATAATTTGCATACAGACTTGCATAAGATTCACATACAAACTAGCATTTGATTTGCATCCAAACTTGCATATAAACTGATGTCATAAAATGAATCAAGTTAAACATATGTGATTGGGCATATGGAATATCTACTAACATAAGTTAACAAAACTGTCATATGTTCCCAAACAGACGATAACAAAATTAAGTAACGTCACATGATTCAACATGCATATTCTCATAATCCAAATTTATAACTCATCATAATTAGTTTATTAATTATTTTGTGAAAGAAATTGTACTCACAAAGACGGATTAGAGAAGAGAATAATTCGTTCGTCGTTTGTATTAGAATCCTGACTTGCAATTCCTAAGCTTTAAGAAGAAGAAGAACTATTCCAGCACTAGCATGGAGGCCAAGTGATTAATTTAGTATAAGTTTAGAGCTTGAGTCTATGCGTGCTTATATAGAATTTTAGATCAATATAAGCCGTTAAATTATCATAGAAGCAATCATAACCATTCAGACCAATTAGAGCCATCCGGAAACTGCCACCTAAGCCCTACTGACTCAGCCACAAGTCAGAAATCGTCACAGTTCAGATCTTCCCGAGGGGGTAGGTCGACCCCCAGGTCGACCTGTATAGGGGAGATCAACCCCTTGGTCGACCTGGCCTGGGGCAGGAAAAATCCCACCCAGCCCGCTTCTTTGTTTGAATTTGAATTTTGAATTTAAATCTAAGCTGTTTTAATTTATTTAAATTCCTGCAACTTCTGAGGGCAATTACTTCCTCATACGAAGTCCGATTTATGAAAACTTGGACTCTATTTCAAGCAGAATTTCGAGACAAACGCAATGGCGTAACCCATTTCCCTTAATTCTTCTCCTAAAAATTAAGTGTTCTTAAAATTGTTAATTTTAATATTTAAAATTACGTGGTGTTACAAGGGGAACCGAGAAATCCAGATCTGTTTAGAAGCATTAAGAACCAAACCAACATGTAAACAAATCTTGCCAAGTCTTCAACAGGCGTCAAACAAATTCAGCAGAAGAACAAGTGGCAACGACATTTAACAAATATCCTAAAAGAATATATATACCATTTCAATTCTCTAAATGTACATACTATTACACTATACAACCAATACTAAGGAATTTGTATATTTTCAAATTCAGTTTCGATTTAATTTTTATAAACCAATCAAAATAAATTATGAAACAAATTCTCATGTTAAATAAAATTAAAATTTAAACAAGTAAAATAAATTATTTCATAACTGACCAAATGAATCTATCCAACAATGAATTAAATACGTGTAAATGTTAAATTTTGAAATCAAGTTTAAATTAAATAAATTCTTAAGTAAAATTTACAACTTATATTCGACAAATCAATTTATATTAAAATAATTCCTTTCTTAGTTAAATTAAAAATTTCCCAAAGTTTATTTCAGTTCTAACATTAAACAACTCTAAATTTGTTAATAACATTTCTTTCAACAAAAGTTCATATTAAAAATTTACGAAAGGAATTTCCATTGATAAATACATTCAGAACATGCTCAAAATAGTTAAAGCCCCAAATCCCCATGTAGAAATCCAAAGATAAGTGTTTATTTTAACGTTGAAATCTTAACTTAATCTATATTTTTTTAAAAAAAATTTACAGAGTCGTAACTACCACTCTCCAAAAATCAGGGTTGTTACAGACTCCCCCCCCCCCCTTAAATAATTGTGTCCTCACAATTTACTCTGATTAATATACGACATTACAAAATTCTAATTATCACAAGAGGAAATTTCCAACTTTGATTACTCAACTTTTTTTTTGTATTGTAATTCTCAACCCATATATTAGGATACTCACTCCCCGTTTTCAATATAAAGGTATCGTATATAAATCAATACAATTCCATTCATAATAATAATTTTAGAAAATATGATAAAATTAGACAAGATATCAAGTATAAACCAATGTGATATTCATAACAAACATCACATACGATTGGATAACAAACTAAGTCAAAGCCAGTGAAATCTTTATATGTAATGACACTAAACAAATAAGAATATCATATGTAAATCATTACGATACTCATAATATGACTTATGAACAGATCAGAGTACTGTATATAAATCAATACGATACCCATAATGAATATTATGGTAACAAATCCAGTCAATAAAATCTTCATAAAATTTATTATATATAAGAACAGTATGATAAAATAAATTAATGAGGAGCCAATGAAATTTAAGTGGCATTTATCATATATAATATGAGAAAGGAATCGGGCCAGTATCATTTATAAATCAAAACGATACTCGTAACAAATACAACAAGAAGGTAAAACAGACTATAACGGAGTAACATATATGAATCAAATATTTTGTGACATTTATCAGCAATATGGTAAAATAACCCGAGCTAGAGCACCACATGTAATCGAATGTGAGGCTCATAATAAATCAAGTTAGAGCATCACATATAAATCAATGTGATGCTCTTACCAAATATCACATATAATTAAAAGGATACTCATAATAATCAAGTCAGAGTATCTTAAACCAATAAAAATCCTCATAACATTTATCATGCATAAGAACAATATGATAAAATAACCCAAAATACAATATAAATTCTTATAGCAATTATTCAAGTCAATAAAACCTTCATGGTTTATGTCGTTTGTCAAACAAATCAGAGTATAAATCAATATAACAATTAACATATATAAATCAATATGATAATATAAACCAAATCAGAGTATCATATATAAATCAATACGATACTCATAACAATTATCACATATAAATCAATATGATAATGTAATCAAATCGGAGTACCATATACAAATCAATACGATACTCGTAACAATTATCATATATAAATCAATATGATAATATAATCAAATCAGAGTACTATATATAAATCAATACAATAGTCATAACAATTATCATATATAAACCAATATGATAATATAATCAAATCAGAGTATCATATATAAATCAATACGATACTCATAACAATTATCATATATAAAGCAATATGATAATATAATCAAATTAGAGTATCATATATAAATCAATACGATACTCATAACAATTATCATATATAAAGCAATATGATAATATAATCAAATCAATTATAGTAATCTGATAAAATATTAGGGGATTATGGGATAAATGTAACTTGACTCATAAATACCAAATAAACAGATGCTAGTATTGTAAAATCACAGTGGTAGAGCTCGAGCGCGCATCTAGACATCAGCACCGTAATATACTCATAGGGCCATAACGACACCTAGCGATCAACCTGGGATAACCAAGACGGTCTAAGGCGAAGGCCGTATGCTAGCCGTTCACGGCACTACACGTGGGACCCTCACGCCTCCATCTGATGT